>VYZU01008491.1:9653-33763 GCA_013401355.1 Ceyx cyanopectus
CTTTGACTGCTGTGAAAACACTGTAGATACCTTCATATAAATTCTGAGCTTGATAAATTGCTGCTCCATCTGCAAAATAATGGCATCAAACAGGAGGAAGGAGATCATTATTAAGATTTTGCCAGAGTGAAAACTAGGCTTATGTTTCAGAGGCTGAAGATGCAAGTACTTAAAAAATCTGAATTTATCTCAGCTTCCTAACAGAATAAAACTGCTGACTTCCATGTGTGTTTGTGCAAAGACACATTAATACACATTAATAAAGAAACTGGGCTTTCACAGAAGTATATAAATGTGAGTGTAGTCAAAATACAGTGAGTGAATGATGCCAAATATAAGGTATAATGTTTACAATGGTGGCACAAATATATGAAACTTTATCTTGGATGGATGATCGATAAGAAAGAATTATTAAGAATCCACATTAAAGTTTTAATATGCACTTATGGACCCTAATTTGTAGTCAACTTATTAAAGAATGAAGTAGCACTTAATTCACCCTATTTTAGAAAAAGTTCAGGGAAGGTTCTGGCAGAAGGAAAATCAGAATTAGCATCCACAGCAGATAAACCATCTCAGAGCAGACATTTTCCTGAGTATCACTAATACAGAATTACATTAATACCATTAAAATATTTCAGATAATGCCTGCTACTTCATACAAAGCATGGGTACTCCATCTAGAGCAGCAACTCTATCCATTGGGTCTTCAGGCAAGATTATTTTCTAGCTGCTTGTGGAAAATACTTCTGCTGCCTCTGAACCCCCTGATGTTTTTCGAGTCATCTTATTGTTAATGCTGAACCAAATGCATACTGTCTACTACTGTAACTTCTGTGTAGCTGAGCCCTGAAACAGGCTATTGCACTGTACTCTTGTGAACTTTATAGGCAGAAAGATTTAAGATGAAATGATAGGTATAGAAGCCTGAGAAAATTCCTGTAGACACATGGAAAACACTTCTTTTCAACAGTCAACTAAGTACCAAGGCTACTTAATGATCAAATCAAGATCAGCAGACACCACAGCCTGCACACTCTTTCTTAGAAGATTTTAATCTTTGTCCTTGTCCTTCAATGGAGTTTCTTTACAGAGCATCTTGGCTTAATAAATGCCTTTCAAGAAGGCTTCAGTGCAAGTGAGAGAGTACTTGTGTAGCAATCTTGAGATCTTATCAGCTGTATAGTGATCAGGTGAAGGAATAATTGATTTCAATCAGCAACACCTGTTTTTATAATTGCTCAAGTGATTATAATTCAATAATAAAAAGCCAATTTAACTATCTTTACTCAGCTATTAACCTCTGATATGCACCACAAGAGTGAAAAAGCATTTGGTTAAATTCCCTGGAAGAAAGCAATTGGTATAATACATTTATCCTATTTTGGGCTGGTTTCTTTTTTTTCTTATTTTCACTTGTTTGGTTGCTTTTGGGTTTTTTTTCCAGTATATCATGTTTGCATATTCTCAATTGCAAGACTCCCCATTGCTGTCCATTTTCTACTATTGTCAAATATACCTATGTCTAAAATGTTCAGTTCTTTTCCTTTTTCCTCATAGTTATCTTTTTGTGATTTGCCATTTTCATGACAGCATCATATTGTCACATAATTCAAGTTGTGATGTCCTCTAATGCCTAGATGCATTTCTGCAGAGCTGCTGCTTAGCCACTTACTCTCCCTCACTTTCTGCACTCTCCTGCCCAAGTATAAATATTTGCAGTTCTTCTGATTCAACTGCACTCAGTCTTTTTTTTTTTCTAGGCATTCCTCCATTTTGTCAAGATCATTCATATTCTAAGCCTGTATTTCTCCATTCTTGCAGTTATTCCTAGTTTTGTGTTTGTTTTTAGTCCTCCCAGTCAGTCCATCTTTCAGGGCTCTAGTAAAAATATTGAATGCTAACAGGTCCAAGAGATGTTACTGCAGATCTGCTCTCAACATATCATTCTACCTACTCTATTTATTACTAAGATACTGCATTGCCTTATTAAAACTCATTTTTATGATATTTTTGTTCTGAAAACAGGAGTAAAGGTAAATCTGTGATTGTCCCCCCCACTCCCTTCTCCTCCCTTCACCAATTAAGCCAGGAGTGTGTCTTTTTCAAATCTTCTGGCTCTCCACGTCTTAGGTGGGCTCTCAAAAATAAGAGCACATCTTCTGACAGATGTCTGACCCAGAGTATTCCTCAGTGAACCTTCTTTAACACAGCTGATCTGAAAACAACTCAAGATACTCCATTATATACTATATTATATTACCTGCTCTAGTAACCTGTTTGTGTCTCTGACCATTGGCTTGTGTTGTGAAGTGTGAAGAAAAACAAGACTCAATTAAGCACGCTCATGTTTGATGTCTCGTGTAATTAATACCATTTATTGTTCTTCAGCAATCAGACCAAAGCTTTCCTGATCATCTGCTTAGCCCTGGTACAGTTAGAGAGTAGAACAAGACTTCACTCATATCCCTCAGTAGGTGAAATGCCTCAAAAGTAGAAGTGCCTCAAAAAGGCATTTCTAATTTTATCCGTACGTACTTAAACTATGTTTTATGGCTGTTCCTGCTAACCTGACCTGGTTTCTACCTTCTGTATTATCTTTTCCTACACAGAATATCAATCTCTACAACTTCTCAACAAGGTGGAGTATAACCTCACCTACCTTGGCTACTCAGTACTGGAAGATAGTGGCAGAACTTTTCTCTTCTTTTTATTTTGTTACAAAAAGGCATGATTTACCTAACCAGCAGCCAGCTTGGGTGTTCTATGACCCTGCTGGAAAAACAGCACCTAATCCAGGCTTTGCTTTGGTGCCAACCACAGGCAAGAGGAGCACGGCCACCTGGGGACAACACTGTCAATTGTATCTCCATGGTGCCACCTTCTGACAGTCTGGGTGCAGCCGCACCGCAGCCAGCACAAAAAATGCAAAATACTGCTGCAAAAAAAGGGGGTTTATGTGTTGGGATTGGCCCTGGGAGAGCTCATCTGCCTCAGACTGCAGAGATGTGGGCATGAGCATCAAAAAGGGAGCCTCTGGCAGCACGACCTGGCACGTACCTTGTTTTCTGTATTGTGTGCTGCAGAAAGCCAGGTTCCTCTCAGTCTGCTGGGCACTAAGACTCAAACATTGTGTAAATGCTGGATGTCAGGTTTATGTTGTGTTGAGTGATCAGAAAGGAAAGAACGAGCAGAAAAGCAAATATTTTTAAATATTTTAAAATTTATTCAACACGGGGGAAAAGATGGAAACATCAGTACCTGTGCAGCTACGTTCACATGGGTTCAGAGGTAATTTACAATTTGGTGACAGCAGGACTAATAGACATATTTAAAATGGAGGGAGAATTGGTGAAGTTGATATTGAAGACTTTTTCAGTGACTTGACAGCACTCCTGAGCAGCTTATACAGAGGTGAGAGCAAACACAAGTCACACTGCCATCAGCATGAAATGCACTCTTGACTTAATTTTTTGTCCAAATTTTTCTAATTTCCTCTGTTTTTTAATTAACCTTGTCTATAACACAAAAGGAGAATGTAAACCTGGGATGAATGTTATATGCTGACTCAATTTCTTCAGTACTTGAGTCCTATGAAGGAAAATACCATTAATATCTACTGGTACAGGTATTATAAACTAGGAGAACTGATTTATTTTTCTTACATGTTAATTCTTTATTCATTAATTTCTTGCAATCCTCCTTGTACCTCACCAAAGAGGATTCAGAAAGAGGTCCCTGATCATTAATGGGTTATCTTANTATTTTGTTACAAAAAGGCATGATTTACCTAACCAGCAGCCAGCTTGGGTGTTCTATGACCCTGCTGGAAAAACAGCACCTAATCCAGGCTTTGCTTTGGTGCCAACCACAGGCAAGAGGAGCACGGCCACCTGGGGACAACACTGTCAATTGTATCTCCATGGTGCCACCTTCTGACAGTCTGGGTGCAGCCGCACCGCAGCCAGCACAAAAAATGCAAAATACTGCTGCAAAAAAAGGGGGTTTATGTGTTGGGATTGGCCCTGGGAGAGCTCATCTGCCTCAGACTGCAGAGATGTGGGCATGAGCATCAAAAAGGGAGCCTCTGGCAGCACGACCTGGCACGTACCTTGTTTTCTGTATTGTGTGCTGCAGAAAGCCAGGTTCCTCTCAGTCTGCTGGGCACTAAGACTCAAACATTGTGTAAATGCTGGATGTCAGGTTTATGTTGTGTTGAGTGATCAGAAAGGAAAGAACGAGCAGAAAAGCAAATATTTTTAAATATTTTAAAATTTATTCAACACGGGGGAAAAGATGGAAACATCAGTACCTGTGCAGCTACGTTCACATGGGTTCAGAGGTAATTTACAATTTGGTGACAGCAGGACTAATAGACATATTTAAAATGGAGGGAGAATTGGTGAAGTTGATATTGAAGACTTTTTCAGTGACTTGACAGCACTCCTGAGCAGCTTATACAGAGGTGAGAGCAAACACAAGTCACACTGCCATCAGCATGAAATGCACTCTTGACTTAATTTTTTGTCCAAATTTTTCTAATTTCCTCTGTTTTTTAATTAACCTTGTCTATAACACAAAAGGAGAATGTAAACCTGGGATGAATGTTATATGCTGACTCAATTTCTTCAGTACTTGAGTCCTATGAAGGAAAATACCATTAATATCTACTGGTACAGGTATTATAAACTAGGAGAACTGATTTATTTTTCTTACATGTTAATTCTTTATTCATTAATTTCTTGCAATCCTCCTTGTACCTCACCAAAGAGGATTCAGAAAGAGGTCCCTGATCATTAATGGGTTATCTTAGTGTTGAAAAATCTTAAAAAGCAATATTGCTGGAGGTGCATAATGAAAATATAACCCATCTCAGTCTATCTTGACCTCTAATGCTCTTCAAAGTATTAGAATTACTGGAGTAGCTTCAGAAAAAGTATGAGACCTATAGTACTTCTAAACATTCTGCTGAGAACTTTAACATTAATTTAAGCAGAAAAATCAATAAGATGGTGTGGGGAAAAGAATCTGCTGGAGGAGTTAATCTTGAGAAACTGTTCCTTGTCATAGTAGAACTCTCTTAACTCTTCTGAAATGATGGGAAGCCCCCCTGCAAAACTGAACAAATTAAATAAAATTCCTGTCATTGTTAAGTTTTAAAAGACATCTTTTCTCTGACCTTTCTGTCATAAGGGTTAGTTGCATATGGTTCATAATGAGAAGCTGACACCTGATACTCAAAATGTGAATTGTTCTGACGTTTCAAATAGCTGTATTGTTGCCCACTCCATGGGCACAATGTTGACAAGGCAGAAAGCTGGAGAAACCAGGGGGCTTGGACTCTCTGCCCAAGAAAATAGTGCTGCAGGGAGACTGCCCTAGCACTTAGCACACTTGGCAAGTTCTGGAAAACGAAAACTATTCAAAAGACTTTTCTTTTTGTCTGTTTGCCTGGTTTTAAAATGATACTCTCAGTGGAGATATCTGGAACACTGCCTGTTTGCATCAACATGAGGCAAAAATTCTGTCATATTATTTAAAAAGATCTGAATCTGACTGAACAGCAAAGGTACTCCTTGGTGCATGACTTGATCAAATGTCTTTTTTTTTTTTGTGGCTATGGCTATACTCAGTCTTTCCCCCTACAGAGAGCCTAGCTGTCCAAAGGGGCATTGCCATTCTGGGAACACTGCAACACGTTTTTACAGAGCATAAAACCAACATATCTTTCTATCATATGGAACTCTTTTTTTTTGTTGTTGGAGCTTGTTTTTCTTTTGTTTCATTCTGTTTTGTTTTCTCTGAGTCAGCTGCTACCTTTGCTTGATAAAAGATCACCGAAATACACAATCATGGTGCATGGCAAAATACCTTCTTACACGGGGTTTCTTTACTGTCTCAGAGTCAATATATAAAGTGAGAAAATGTCTCATTATGAAGCTATCTAGAGATGATTTTGCAGATCCCCAAATTATACATTGTGGTGGTTGGTTTGTTTTGGGAGGGCCAAGGTCTTCAATCAAAACACATTTGTAGGCTTCTCTGAAAGAACAAATTAAAACAACTCAGAAATGTGGATATATCTGTTCAGAAACTTGCTGAGTTTTCTAGGTCATAGAAGACCTTTTCCTGTCAATACCAAAAGAGAGTTAAACCACTGATTTGTTTATGGGTGAATAAAAATCCTGTGGCTTTAGAGTGCTCTGTGTGTAGGGACGGGGAGAATGTGGGAAGATAGGGAATTGTTGGGCTTTTTTTCCCTGTAAAAGAAAATCATGTTATTTATGTGCTTGCTTCACCTGCAAGTGACTGCACTTAGTGCGCATTCAGGTTTTGGAACAAAATCTTTCTTTAACAAGCTTTATGTGACCAGAGTCACAAAGTCTGGATTGAATGTAAGTGGAGGTCAGTTCCAGAAGCAAACATCTATCTCTTCTTTAAGCAGCTCTACTCTTTATTTACTGAGGCTTGACCTGCCTCTTCTACTTCCCAGAGTAGAGAAAATTAATCTTGAACTTTAGTTTCCTCCACATGCAGATTGTGGGACAGGTGTCACCTTTGGAATGTGTGGAGGACTGGTAGGAGATACGTGACTACAATCCTGTGCTTCCTGCTTTTCTCTCTTGAAGGTTGAAAAGCAAAAATCAGTTGGGTGTCTAGGTACACCTGGAACCATTCCTTTTCCCATTTTCTCATGTAGCATCCTGGTTTAGCTCTGTGTGTGACCACTACATCTTGGAAGAACTCAACATACTAGATAATATGTCCCTATAAACACCAGAGTAAAATCTACTGGCCCTAAACAGGGCATTGGAATAGCAATGGTATCTAAAACAAGACATCAGTCTGAGTGAGTCTGTGAGGATGTGAGGGGGTGTTTCAAGGAAATAAAAGTGCTGGGATCCAGGAAGAATAATGGAAGTTAATCCAGAAATGCTACCATGCAGCATTCCAAGTAAGAAGAGAGGACTGTTCCAGCCAGTGCAGTTTGTATGCAAATTGATCCTGCACAGTGAGCAAGATTGTTTTTGACAGCAAGACTCTAGCAATGCTGCAAGGCACCTAGAACGGTCCTCTTTTCCCTAGTTCCTCCTATTCCTTGAGGTGTTGATAATAAGACTCCTGCCCAAACTAAATGTAGCTCATGTTGACAGAAAATAAACATGGTAGCTTTCATATTTCTCTGTGAAATCTTTTTTTTTCGTGCAGGCTGTGAAAAACATACAGTTTCTGTCACCTGTGTTGAGACGTCAGCAGGACGATTCCAGAAGATGTTCCAGTCTAGAAAAGCATTCAGAAAAAGACTTTTGAATCTTCCGTGGACTCCCTTTAAGCTTCAGAGTAAGTGCTGCAACACTTCCTCCTTAACCTCAGTAACTGCATCTTAAAAAAAACCCAACAAGCTGATTTTCCAAAGATCTCCTGCAATCTAGAAACATACTTTCCATCTGTGTATTGGGGCTGACATCCAAAACAGGCCAGCTGGTCATAGTACAGCTCACATATTCACAGTCTCTGTCCTCTGAGTAACTCATTTCATCAGCAACACTGAAAAGCCAAAAGTGAAGCCACAGCTTGTCTGATTTTTTTTTTTCCTTGTATTTGACACTCAGGATGGGCAGGTACTAAAATATCCCCGTGATATAAAATTGGATATTGTCGTTGTGTTTTATTTGCTGCTCAGACCTGTCTTTTGAAACCCGTGTGCTCCAGGATGTGGAGTGGAATGTTTGTTGTGCAAATGCCTCTCTCCACTGGAGCAGTTTGGGCTGGCAGCCTTCCCAGCTTGCTGTAGGTTTAGCAAGTGGAGTTGTGTGCAATCCCTTGCTTTTTGTTCTTGCTTTTTGTGGCTCTCTGTGTCTTGAGCATCCTGGAGTTTACAGCAGTGTCTTCCAGTATCGACCATTCATATCTAATCCACGGGGACTGATCCCAGCAGAATAGAAACTCCTCTAAGTAATGGGAAATCTCTTCTTTATCTTACTGACTTTGCTTTGAGAAGAGACTGCACATAGAGGCCAAAATCTTCCCTGCTCCTTCCCCAGGCTGAACTTGCTGCACTTTGTCAAAAGATTTCTTGCACTGGGGAAAATTATGTTGAATGCTCATTAAAACAAAACAAGAAGAAATGTCAACTTAAGGTTTGGTGCTTTACTGTTTTTACATTCTTAAAGTATGAACTGGGCAGACTGTGTTTAAATTGCTTTGTCCATCTCATGGGCAGACTTTTGGATAATTCAGTGGTAGAACACATGAGGCTACAGTCCCTGTCTTCAGTAAATGAACAGTGGGTTTGAAGTGGGAACAGGTATGAAAGAATGTCTGTGTGTTAATATGATGCCTCCTCCTCCTTCACTCTAATTGCATGACTTTTGCTGTACTCTTAATTTAAAGGAGATCAACTTGTTACTTTTTTTTTTTCCTTTGGTAATTACTTGCAAAGGTGCATTTACAAGTTTCCTAACATTAAAGAATCATTTAGGGAAAAGGGAACCTCTGGAGATCTCTAGTCCAACACCCAACTCAGAGCAGGAGCATCTCCAAAGTTCCAGTAGGTTGTTTAAGGCCTTGTACAGTCCATATTTATAATATATATATATATAAAATATATATATTATTATATATATAATATATATTATTTATATTTTTTATAATATTATATATATATATATATATATGTATATATATATATATATACATATAATCTCCAAGGACAGGATGTCATTCCTTTCTGGGCTACCTGATCCAGTGTTTAACCCCCCTCATTTTTTTCCTCAGATCCAGTTGGAATTTCCTTTGTTGCAAGTGGTGTCTATTACCTTTTGCCCTATTACTGTGCACCCCCTAAAAGTGCCTTTCTTCTCTATAAACACCCATTACTCGTTTATGCTGCAGTTGCTTACAGAGCTGTATGAATGGCTGGTGAAGGCAGACAGGCACTCTGAACAGCTGTCAAATTGAAGTAATTAAAACTAGAACCTGCTGTGTAGAGGTTTCTGCAGACCAGGGAAGAAGTGCAGCTGGTCTCTACTGATGGGGCAGTAATGATCTCACCTGGAAATACAAAAGGAACTGTGAGATACCTGCCAAAATGCCTCTTCAAGGCTCTGCCTGCTCACAAGTACAGAAACTTTGTGCCAATTGTGCAAAACTTGTCCCAATAGTTGTGGACTATTCAAACAGAGCTGGCAGTCTTTTTCATATTTATTTGGACAGTACTGTATACAATGGATTTTGCTTGTTATCCCAGAATTTATTTATTCAAATAATTGTTTACATTCAAGCAGAATTAGGTGTGTTTCACACAAATACACAAATCCAGATTTGTGTATTTGTGGTCTGGTTCCATCCTTATGTGTTTAATTCTTTCCCTGAGCACATAGTCAGCTTTTCTCAGGTAAGCCCTATTGCTGAGGTTCAGTATTAGTCTGTTAGGTGGAGGTCTGCCTCTGTATTAACTCACTGTAATGAAAATGTAAAATACCCAGAGTGAAGCCCTATTCTAACTATATATACAATCAAATACACCCTCAAGTAATTGGATCTGTAAGATAGAAAGCAAAACATTGCAAATGGCCCTGGTTTGCAATAATTCATAATCCTTTAAGCATATAAATCCACCAGACATCTTAGAAGTGCAATTTCTGCCACCAGCTATGTGGAAAATGCACTTGCATACTTAGTACTAAACTAGAGCATCAAGCAAGAAGCTGTGCTCCAGGGGTGGTGTGGAGACCCTATCAGTCCTGTGCCAGTGCTGGGAGTTGGCATGTCTCAGGGGGCCACAGTGCCTGCAGAGCTGCTCTTGCATCACTATTAATTAGGGTGCAGTTTGCACTCCTTTCTGCATCTTGTCAGCTTCTGTGGCTGGTGTGCAGGGTGAGATAGTCTGATCCCCTCCGTGTGTGCCAGAGAGGCTGCAGGTCCACCCAGCCCAACATGCCCTTTCTGACACTGGCCTGCAGCAGATGTGTGGAGAAAGAGAAGCAGAGCAGGGCAATTACAGAGAGATACTTCTCAGTGCTTTGCCAGGAAACAAGGAACGTGGAGGCTTCTTGAGCCAGATATTATCTTTACACTTAACACATGATGGCTGTAGAGGCTGCTAGTGAATTTGGGTTAATCTCCCCTTGAATTATTTTTACTCTTCTTGCCTCCCCTGTATCTGATGGCAATACATTCCACAACAATTCTCTGATATGTTAAAAAGTTCTTTCTTCTGCTGCCTTTAAACCCACCACCTGCTAACTTCACTGGGTGTTTTCCATCCCTTCACTATGAGAAAAAACCCCACAGCTCCAGTGGGCAGCAGCATCCTTATTTGACAATTGCCCTTCCTATCCACTGCTTGCACAAGGGAATACCACTGGGAAAAAGGATATTTTGTGCCCAGGTTTTGCACAAATGCATGAAAAATAGAATCTGGAAGCTGCCCTCAACAATTACCTTGTATTTAGGAATAGAGAAGCTTGGCTGCATTATCTTCTTGCCACAGACAATGGCAAGGGTCAAGGCAGAGATCCCTTTCTGCACCAAGAACAACAAACACCTTTCAGTGAAAGCAGAGTGTCTCTCACAGAGTAGTTCCAAAGAAGAATGTGGAGAGGATGTTTTTCCTTTAAAAAATACCCATTCCAGTTAGTTAAAACATCTGTGTAGAATTCATTACATTGTTTTCTTTCAAAAAGAAATGACAGCTCAGTTCAAAGCTTTTGAATTATACTTAGATTTTCTTCTTTAGATGAATGTTCTGTTTCATTTTGAAATTAAGTTTCCTGGAGTTTAATTTTAAAGAAAACAAAGAAAATGAAGAAAAATGCAATGAATGCAAGAATGCCTGCCTTCCCTTCCATTGTGAGATGCTTCTGATAAAAAATGCTCCTCATCAAAATAACAAGTTCCCTTCACCTTCTCTAATATGAAGGATTAGACCTATTAGAAAAGTGTTAGAGAGTTTATCTTCAAAATGGCCTTTGGCAGGCTGTGTGCTTGCTCAGCCCAGCCCTGCTGACTCAGAGCTGTGATCAAAGTTACACTCTACTCTATTCAGAGAGTTTCAATTAGATTCCAGGCAGCTAATTGCAAGAGAACCAGAGAAGAATATTTACAAAACTGCATTTCATTCTTTCCTCCTGTGTTTTATTTGGTCAGTTTTCAAAAAAGGAATCAGGATTTTTAACCTGTATCAACTCTAATGGTTGTCAACTGAATGACAAGCAGAATTTAACATGTTAACATTTCCTTTTTTTTTTTTAATATCTCAGCTATAGAAAATCTCCTTTTGGACCAGCTGACATAAAAATAAAAAAAAAAAAAGAGATTTATCTGTTTTTCTTAGAAAAGACTAAGATATGAGATGATACTGAAAGAATAACTGAACTAAAATCCCCACAGTATGAAAAAACAATAATACAAAAACTAAGGTCTTCAAAGGCCTTATTTGACATTTCCCCCTAATATTTATTTAATTCCAGGATGAACACAATGAAGTAAAATAGCTGTTAATACTGCCATCAGACTAACAGAGACTTTGCTGGTGTAGGAAATGGGTTCTGAGCACCAATGACTGAATATTCTTGATCATGATCTCCCTAGCAATCGATCAATATTTATTTTAGGAACTGTCTGCAATATATGTAATATCAATAAACTGCAAAGAAGTGTTCTCCTGTAAGTCAGTGTGGTTGCCAAAAGACTACTGCTACGTAAATTAAAATCTGCTAATTGTTTTGTGTTGCCAAATGTTTAACTGGCCTCTGAAACTTGGCATGCACAACGAAAATGAGTTACCAAATGGAGAAAACAATAGCAATTACCCAGGAAATGTGGTCTTGCTTTAAGTTGTGTGCTGAGATGGAGTGCTCTTCTGCCTTTGTCTCATGTGGTAGAGACTGAACTGGTTAACTGCCTGGAATTAGACAGGATAATTCTGGGTCAAAAAATTCAGACTATGTGCTGCCTCTTTGGCTGCTACCTAGACTTGTATGACTACGGTGAGATTCCCTTCAGGCTCTCCCCACCTTTTAGCTCATAATTAATTTCATTCCAAAGAAATGGTGCAATAGCAATGCTTGTTTCTTTCACTGACTGAATAGAGAACCTAGGTGAGCAGTTTGGGAGTATGTGTCTGCAGTGTAAAAATATCTGCAGCCTAGGTGAGATCAGGGGCCCACTGACAGTATCAGGATTCTGGCCATTATGAATGTCTGAATACACACCCCATTCTGTCCGTGTGTCAAAGATGTGGCATGATGTTGCTCTAAGGGGAAAAAATATCCACTCTTTCTATATTCATATAGAAATTACATGTACTAGCTATATTATGTTGCTAATAAAATTATTACAGTCCAAGGTCCATTCCACAGTAATGAGAAGCACAGATGATGACAAGAAACCCCAGTCTGCATTGTTTCCATAGGTTTTGCTCTCAATGGCCAGAAGAGAAGTATGAGACTTGAGGGCCTCATTAGGACTCATTTCCTACACCATCCACTCTGTGGGATTGCCCCATAATGTGCTGAATAGCCACAGACTCGCAGTGGTTTTCTGATAGGTGACCACTGAATATGCTATTTCCAGCTTATTATCCAAATGTGTAGTTAAAATCTATTTGTAAAATCCCTCCTTATCTTCAGTGGACTCTCCTGTGCAGCCCTCTGCAGGATGAAGTCATCTCTCAAGCTGCTGACATGCTTTCAAGACAAAAAACTTACTGTGACAAAAAAAGTTCGTTACCATCTCTGAAGTATGAATGAAATCACCTCACCTTCCAAACATTAGTCTGCTCCTTAGCATCTCTAATTACTGTTCTCAGTGTGATTAAAAACAGATACCAAGCATCTGACAGCCCATTTGCAAGAGGGAAGTAGTTCTGTGATGAGCTCTGCTGTGATGCTGTTTGTTCACATCTAGCAGTGTTCAGCTGGGACACGTGTCATGCTGATCCCCAGCAACACTGGAATTCCAAGTGGATGATTTTTAGATGCAATTTATCTGCTTACAATGTATGTACAAAACTATCCCCAGGGTCTGTCCAGACTGCCCTGTGGTTATGCCCCAAAATATATTTCATGCACCGTGTGTAATTCAGATATGCCCCAAAAGACTCAGCAGCCAAGAAGTGAGTTCTGATTGAAAGAACTCCTCAGAGCAATGTTTGTTGCTAAGAAGTGGCTGAATACCACAGAGATTAATAATCCCAGTACCAAATTCTTTTCCATGCTCTTTCATTGCTCTCATTTATTTAGAACATATGCCAGGAAGCATTAGTGTTTAAAAAAGCCTCCACCCACATCCCTGTGCAATGTTCCAGTTAGAAGGGCCCATGGTGATAGTAAATGTGTCTTCTGACTGTGCCATTAGGTGCTTGTCCACCACTGACATCCTTCCCCTCTTTATCTTTTTATTTTTAACTTTATAGTCTGGGAAGGGGTAGAAGAGGTTTCTATGGTATAATTTATCTGGATTATTTCTCATAGGTTCATTAGGGTGAGCTGAACCCACCTTAGAAATGCCTCTTTTGCTTTACCAATTGCCATTATCAATTTTTTATTGCTCCTTTGAGTATATATAACCACAGCAAGAGCAACTGTAGGAAGGAAAAACTGAAAGGTGGTGTCACTGAACACAAAGATTACAAATAAAATGACACTCTTTGTACAACTGTGCAGAGAAAGTGACAAGGCCTGAGTCAGATCCAGAACTTGGGTGATGGTTTTAATTAGGACTGCAATCTATTTGTTTCTAGATATTTCAGCAGGGGAAGAAGGGAGATCTTGGCAGAAAGTGTCTGTATCAGGAGGCACCTGATACTATTAAGCCTAGAGTAAACCTCCCCCAAACTCTTCAGGATGTCATTGAAACACACAGATGTAATTATTTGAAGTTCCTTAAGGAATTGATGTCGCAGTAATTAGACAACTCGCTACATCAAGAAATAAGGAAATAAGACTGACAGAGATACAAATGAACACAGTGATAATTGAGCAATACATGAACAAACAGGACTGTTGCTGTCCAGCCTAGCCTTTCCCCAGCAGCCTCCATCCTCTGCAGCCTCTTGTCAAACTTTGTTCAGTGGTACCTCATCCCAAATGAAGGGAAAACCGAAACTGGATTTGGTCACGTCCTCCCAGCCAAACTGACATAGTATTTCCTGTTATTTCAGATAACTTTGAAACGGGACTTCAGGTTGCTTACACTGAAACCCTGCCTTGACTGAGGGTGCCCACCAAGCATGGTTATTCCACTGTGAGTTGTGCCCATGCTATGTGCTGGAGTTTCTAGTGTACCAGTTCAGACACACTATCCAACAACTGCCCTGGTTAGTATTCTCTTATTCACTCTAACCTTTGCTTAAGTCAATTATTACATAAACATTTTCCTTGGGAAACCTTGGTGGTAGTAACACAAGAAGTTAAACTCCCTCTGGAGTTTCCTACTGCATGGCAATACTCTTCATCTCTGTCCTTTCTGATCAGAGATCTTAACTTTTTCTATCCTTTGACTGTGAAGAGCTTTCACCAGCTTTGCTGAGAACTCTTGTGTCACTCTTCAGCTCTGCAGGGAGAAAAGATAGTAACAGGGCCTGGATAGTTCAGAGGCTTATGGTGTGCAAGGGTCTTATGACCAGTCACTAACTTGAAGTCAAACTTAACTTGGTCAAAAGTCATCAGAAGGGAGTTCTGAAATCTTCTTGGCACCCATAGAGAAATGGGGACTAAGCCAACAAAGTTGGTTTTGGTTATGGTTTGGTTTGGGGGACTCTCTTCTCTCTTCTTCTCTCTTCTCTTCATAGTGCACATCCTGTGAAAGATTTCTTGGAAATTTTTCAACAAATCATCTCTTCCCCCTCCAGAGGTGCCTTAACCTGAGGGATGGGTGAGAATTTTTCATACTGATCTTCCTTGTTCTGCATGTTGCTTCTCCCCACACAACTGAGGTTCCAGTTTTGTGCAGTAAAAATGAAAAAAGAAAGCCCTAAGTACAGAGACAGGTAACTGCTTGGGAAACAAGAATAATCCCAAAGGATTTGCTGCTGGTAGTGAGCAGCCATCCTGAGCAGCAGCTGAATAATGCTCATAGCAAGGTGAGATGAGGTGCTGCCTGTTGCTCCATTCCCCTTGTTGGCATCATAAGCCACTCCTGTGTCTAACACACCAGAGGTGTCAGAGGCCATAAAAACCCCCTTAGCCCCAAACACTGCCTCTTTGGGAAAAAAAATGCTGATCACTGGCTAGGTGAAGACCTGATGCCATTCAGCAGCTGCAGTTTCTAAGGAGGGTTTCAGGCTGAAGTGGCCTCCAGTGCTGAGACCTGAGCTGTCCCTCAGAGCTGCCTTGGGGAGGGCAGTGTGAGAGTTTGCACAGCTGCTGCTGGGCCTGGGAAGGCCTGACCCAGCGGCCAGAAAGCTGGTCAATTACAGGCTTGTCATTGACTCCAATAGGCTGCAGATGAGCTCCAGAGTGAATAAAGAGTTTCAGTTCCTGGAGCGGCTCATCTGGCACCTTTCACCAGAAAGGGGCCAATTTTGCAGTTTTAAGCAAATAAAGTTGAAAGTAAACAAAGCTGCTTTTCACCAAAACTCTGGATTCTTTGTATGTGAAGGAGTGGAGGCTGCTATTGCCTCTGAGGAAAGCTGACAGCTAGAAGGAGCAGAGAAGAGGGCTGTGAACAAAGCAAGCTGGAGGACACCCTGCAGCTCCCCTCAGTCATGGAAGGCAGAGTCCTGCAGTAAGACCTGAGGTAACTCCACAGCTGAACAGCATGAGAGCCCTGTCAGCCTGGCACACATAACCTGCACCTCATGTAGCTGTGCTGCTTCTAGGACACAAACTGGCATCTGCACACTACTGTGCTCTGCTCCTTCATGCTCTACAGATACCTAAGGTCATGTCTGGGTGCTTGCTAGCACACAACTGTCCCCATCTGATGCTATTTGAAAATAGGAACCTGGGTAAAATCTACATACAGCCACAAAATCGACTGGAGAATTCAACAAACAGGCATTGTAGCAGATAAATTGATTTATTTATTTTTTCTTTTATTCGTACTTAAATGAAATGGTGCATTGATTTAACTAATTCAGCCTAAATTCACCTTTTGGGTTACAGTCACAACAGCCTCATTTGAAGAGCCACGATCCTGCACTTTTACTGTGAAGCGTAGAATAAAACCCTAATATCTGGATTTCTTTGAGACACTTCTCACATCCCTGTTGTGATTCCATCATAAGAAAGGTGCAGAAGGGAGCTATAATTAACAACTTGGAAGTCTGTGATGTTTTCACAAGGAGATAACAATTTCCCCTTGTTCCCATTACAGCATGTTAAGTATTTAGTAAATAGTCTGGAAGGAGACTGTTGAAGATTTTCCTCACTTAACACCTACTGTTTTAAGAACCATTCCTAAACTGTTGTAATAGTGGAAACCAAAGGAATTTCAGATACACTGACTTGATTTTTTTTCCCGTTCCTTTCCCCTCACCCCATTCATTTTCCCTTTCCTGGCCAGAAAGCCTCAAACCCCAGAACTCCTCCAAAAACACAACTCCAGTAATAATCAGAATGTTGAATTTCTGACAAATGCCATCTGCTGATTTTTATTTTTTTTCCCTCTCCAAAGACAAGATTTTGGATATGGCTAGTAAGTACTTGAGCTTCTTCTACTTTGTGATACCAAAATAATCACCATGGCAACTCTTTAAGGGCAGTCTTCCAAACAGATTTATTGTGAATGCAAGAACTCAACAGCACTCTCTAGCAAGAAAGAAGACAGCATCTATTGCAGGTTATTTTGGTGCAATGCATGAATGGTGACTAATAGACACAGGCATGTCTGCCTCAACTTCTGCAGTTCTCCCTAACAGTTTAACTTGCCATCTTGATAGGTGGTGGAGAGAGAAGCCATCAGTATTAAACTCACAACTTATGTTGTAATTGCTTTTCCTGAATACATTTTTGTGCAGCCCCTGATGGCTGTAAGACAAGAATACCAGAACAGCACAAGCACTAGAACAATGAGGCACTAGGCTAGGAGGTTGAATTTCTTTTGAGATAAGTGATGAAGCTTTTGGCATATCAGCTCCCTCTTTCTCTTCCTTTCAAAATGGGTGTAAAGGAGATTGCCAAAACTATTCTTTGTCATAGTGGAAATGAGAAAGAGGAGAAAAAAAAAAACCAAAAAAAAAAAAGAAGAAGAAAGGTCTCTTTTGCATGGCTTTGAGGAAGGCAGGCCAGGAAAATGCTAAATTATTAATCCTAAATAGTCTTGCTGTTTTCTTGCTACAGTCCTTGTAGTCTCAGGTGTTGGTTGGAGTTAATAATTTGTACATAAACCAGAATTTTGGAAACCAGCCAGCACTGCTATGTTATGCAGCTGTGTATGAGGTTATACATGCTTTTTGCTTTGCATTTAGGAAATGGTTCTCACTTAAACATTATTTTAACATGATTACTTAAGTGAACCATACAAGGCTACTCCTTGGAGCTGCAAAATGAACTTGTTACAGTGCTGCACTATGTCAGAAGCTAATTTAAGGTCAGATTTATAGCATTTATTTACCATGCCATTGGAATAAGGCAACTGTTCTGACGACTCTTAGCTGGCCACACTTTTATATCGTGCTGCATCTCATCTAACACGCCCAAACATTTATTCTTCTGTTATGCACTGTCAAGCCATACTTCTAAATGCAAAGTAAGAAGATAAACACTGTACAGAAGAAGCACACTGAACCCTGTGAGGAGTGTCCTTTTCTGTGTGAATGAGGGGAGGACTTAGAGATTTGGGGGAGTTTTGCTTTGACTGAACATTAAATAAGAAGGGTTTTTCCCACCCTCACCTCTGACTGGAGATCAGAGACACAAAACAGGGCCTGTTTCTCCCCTTTTTGGCTATTCATCTGGAAGAATGTTAAAAATTTTGCACCATGTGATACCTAGAGTGCCCTGCTTGGGGAGAATGTCCTGAGGATGTTATTTACTGTACACTTGCTTCCCACAGCAGCTACTCTTCCTCGGCCGTAAGATACCCACAGGTTGTGTTCCTGGGCTTCCCCTGCCTCAGCTGCACTGCAGATAGTTTCTGAAGTGAAACATGAGGTAAAGCAGATATACTGACTCAGTGAAGCAACTTCTGCCATCATAAGAAAGAACTCATGAGATTTCCTTGCAAGTAGGGACTGAAGAGAGGCGGGGAGAGCACTGAGGTCACTTTCTTTTCAGACAGCTCCAAAGTTGTCTGGCTGGCTTACCTTCAGTCAAATGAGTGCATGCAAATCCAGGAGAGCTCCCTGCAGCCAGGTTACTCTAACCCTGATTTGTCTCAGAGCACCAGAGATCAAAATGTGTCCTGTCATCTCTTTTTACATCTCATTTTCTGTGCAACCAGCCTGTGTGCAGAAAAGCAGCCTGTGCTGCTCTTTGGTGCTAGTTTCTCCTCAACCCCAACTCGTTTGCTCTTCAGCACTGTAACCACTCACAAGTGCTCGTTCCTTTGTCCAATTTTTTCGTACAGCAAGAAAATGAACAGGGGGAAAAGTTGATTTCTGCCTCATTGTAGCTACTAATTCCAGACTGCGTGGTCTTTCTTTTCTCCCTCTTCTCCCCTTTGCTGACGCACGAGCACTATAATAAGCTCTGTTACTTGGAGCCTGTAAGCCTCTATAGTAAGCTGAAACTGCTACTATATTTACTCACTTTCCACATTTAGACAAAGGCTATTTTTAACCGGAGTTCTATTTGCGGGGGCTGCCAACGTCACTTAATGTTCACATGCATCTTGGGCATCATATGCTTGTTATTTTTATTTACTGTGCCTGTGCCAGGTCTGCTTTTTTGTGGGAAGAAAGAAGGAGAATGCTTCTCGAGGCCAGTGCTTGGGAGCTCTTTTGTGCACCAGCAGATACACAGATAAGCAAAGAAAAAGCCACTCAGCGGTGGATTTGGCAAACCTGCTTTTTCATGGCTGGCATCTTTTATCTCCTGGTCTGGCCACACTCCCTGTTCTTAGTCCCACTGTGTTTCTTAAAGGTAAAAATTATTTCAAAGGTACTTTAATCACTCTGGTGTCTCCTGAAGGAGCCATGAAGCTCTTCTTGTGTGATGAGGGACGCAGGGACCGGGAAATTCGGATGATTCCAGTCCTGCCACCAGGCAGTGAAAACAGACAATGTGTAAATGATCAGTGCTTTGCTGAGACTTCTCTTAATAGGTGCCTGCTTTGGAACTTGAATGCAACAGATGTTGTTTTCAGATAGCTACTTTGGGTTTTCAGTGTAAGAGTCCCCTGAAACACTGGCAAACACTGCCCAGGGGCCATAAATCAGGTCTGTGAGCTGGGCACACACACAATGGTTTTTGTATGGGTTTCCCTGCATTGCTCTAGTGACCTCAGCTTGACCCAGTGAAACTGCCCTTTACAGAGGTTCCAAACACTCCCAGTCAGCATGCTGACTCAGGATGCCTGATGCATTTGATATTGTCATCATCATATGCCCGGGATTTTTGAGATCCCCACATGCCTTTGTAGGGAATGTGTTTATTCTCTGCACACTTAGCAACATCTTTATTTGTCCCCAAGAATGCATTCCTAGAAAGGAGTGAAGTGAGGGAGCAATCCTTTCACGCTATGCTGTCAAGTGTGTGGGGCTGGAAACTTTTATCAGGAAGCTAAGTTAAGGAAGAAAGCTGAAATAGAACCTCCTAGAAGTGGATTTTGTTTAAGTTTGAAATATTTTGGAAAGCTTATGGGTTGGTTTTTTTTAATCTCTTTCTATACTTCCTACTCTTAACACTAATTCCCTTTTCACACTGATTTCAAAATGAGAGAGACAGAATAAACTTCACACAAGATTTCTGTATGCTGATCACAACAGAATCAAACTTTTTATATTTTTCCTGTTAATGATTTTTTCAGTGCTGTTTCTTTCCTCACTAGGGTGGGAAAAACAGTGAACGCTTTCATTTTCTTAAAACAAAAAGAACAAATCCTTCTGGTTGTCTGTACAGGGAGGTTTGGGTTTTAAAAGCAAAGCTGCTGTTTTCACATATGTGCTTCCAAAGCTGTCCAGTGAAAGCTCCACAAGTCATGGACAGGTGCTGAGAGTCAGTGAGAACTGCAAGTGCCTAATGTTCTATAAGTTATTCCATGTAATTAGGTGACCAAAAGTGAATTAATCTACATTATCTGTCTTTAGATGCTTTTATTTGAAAACATACAATCTGGGTATTACCTACATGGGATTCTTTCAGTGAGAAATTACATTTCTTAGCACTAGCTGATGCAGACTTTTTGAGGGTTTAGAAAATATAAACTGAACTAAAAGCTGGGGAAAGGGAAGTGTCTGAAAAAAACAAACCCACCCATGACTGTGTACCTTTTATTAGAATCTGTCTTGTAAAAAACCTGCCTTTTTCAGTCCCCCTCAGTTCC
This sequence comes from Ceyx cyanopectus, assembly GCA_013401355.1. Lineage (NCBI taxonomy): Eukaryota > Metazoa > Chordata > Aves > Coraciiformes > Alcedinidae > Ceyx > Ceyx cyanopectus. Next base: position 30,087 of record VYZU01008491.1, read on the forward strand.
TACTAGGCCTTAGTTTTACCATCAGAACATAAAAAGTATTGAGGACCTAAGGGTCACCCCAGGCAGCCCCAGTGTGTAGTGTCTGTGACTCTTGTGATCTGGGCATGGCTCACACCAGGGGCACTGTAGCAAGGTTAGCTACTGATGGTACTTACTGAGCTAAGGAATCACATTTTATTTGGTTATAGCTTCTGGTACTGATAGGAGCATGACTGCAAACTTTCTGTCCCGTGTGTAACGTCTCTGATACCCACTTCCATGTGACAGCTAAAAATGTACAGGAAAAAAAAAGCATATATAAACATCATTTTGGAGGCAGAACCCATCTTCCCTTTGTCATGCCACAAGCATGTGACATTCACACGGCTCACCAGTGACAGGAGCAGTGGTGAGCTCATCTGTTTTTCAAGGTAAATCCATCACTTACCTTGTAACAATAAGGAAAGAGTTTATCAAAATCATGGCTCATTAGCAGAATCATTTTTGTTCACTGTCACAAATTACAAGTAGCAATAACTGTCCTTTAGCTGCACTGGCATCATTTTTATCTATCTCCTACAAGGTACTTTCTTCCACATTTTTACTGCAGTGTCCAGGCAAGTTTTTGTAGCAGATGTAAGGGTATGATAAGTTTATGCATATATAAATGTTTTTTTTCTGTCAGTTCTGGGTAAGGGGAAGGGTGGGTGTGATGGGATCTGTAGGCTTTGGGAAGCTTCAGGAACATCCTCTCACTTTTCTGTATGATTCAGTTTTCTATCCTTCTCCAGGAAACAGCAATGAACTTTGTTTTATAGTAGTACTTTGAATTTATAGTAGTACTAGACTTACTGTGTGGCCACAAATGGCAGGCAGGTTAGAAAAGATAGAACAGACTCCTAATAGAGCCTATGCAGCCTGCTGCAAATATATCTGATTTTCTATAGCATCACAAATTTGTACTAGGCTGTGGCAGGAAATGACTTACCAAAAACTAGAAAACCTTCTCCAACTGAAGAGCTACTGTGGAGAGGAGGAAAAGGGTTAAGTACTATAAAAGTTTAAGCTAACAGCCAGCCCATGTGCTCTGCTGCTTCCAAGAGGTTTCCCTTTGATGGAAAGTATTTCACTGACACAAGGCACTGGCAGCTGAGGTAATGCACTTCTGCAGAAGCCTTGTGCTTGCCAGTGGAAGTCAGCAAGGCAGTTCTGAGAATGGTGCTGGCCAGCTTCTGTCCCTCCCTCCTTGTGCACTGCTTGTGCTAAGAGCCTGCTGCAGGAGTGATGGAGGGAGTGCACTGAGAAAGGCACCAGGTCAGGGCAAATTGGAATTCTCTACCTGTTGCTACAGTGAAGAGATTTCCTGACTCATGAAGAACAGCCCCAGTCACTGCTATGCCATTCACCATGGCTAGGAGCACCAGGGCATGCTTTGGGTCACTGCAATCAGAGTTCAGAGCAGATGCTGTATGGCCTTTCCCACTGATTCCTGCATGCACTGGATGTATACATGAGTATATTGTGGCTTAAAGCATGAGTTGTCAGGAGATGAAAATCAAAACCTGTAGCACCAATTCCAGTTCATGCAACTGACCAAGCTTGTCAACAACATCCTTTCTTCTAAAAAAAGTTTCCTGTCAGCTCTTAATAGAAAATGATTTGTACAGTATTTTTACTGTTCAGAACAGTGGCTGACCAGAGCTCCCAAACTGAGCACAGCCCTGAAAGCAGCCAGTTACTAATTGTGGGTCTGTGCTGTGTGAGGATTGCTGCTGGCAGCACAGGAATAAGCACATGCATGATTCTCCCTTGGTGCTCTCATAAATCAGGATACACGGATGACTTGAGGTTCTGCATGGGAGATGGAAAGGCTTTTTCCTCCAAAAAGAGTCTCTTATTAACAATAATAATGAAAATCAACAAATAAAACTCTTGATTCAAAATCAGGAGATGAAGGTGTTGGTAGACACACCAACAGACTGGAAGTTTTTGGTAGACACTTCCACATCCATTAAGATTCCTGGTATTTTTGAAAGTAGTGGAACCAGCTCTTCTTTTTCTAGTGTTCCAGTTTTCTGGTGTTGTAGTGTTTTCTACAATTCCAGTGTTGGGCAGCTTTGAGGAAGCACTGTAGGATAGGCTTGTGAATTCAGAAGCCATTTGACTCAGGGATAATAAGCAGTTTTTTCAGTTGCTGCACCATACTCCTCGTGGCAACACTCCTGTGCCACAACAGGGGAGAAACATTCTTTTTAAATACACATCCTTGGACTGTCCTACATACTCTGGTACACAGGCTTTAGAAATGGGCTGAAGTAGTGGTGGCCTTATTTAAAATAGATCCAGGATTCACATATGACAGAAACTAAAGCTTTTTGAACCCAAGGTGCATATGTTCTAAGGAAAGAGGCTGTCTGTACTGCTGGGGTTTGGACCTAGTTTGGCATATACAAGAATCTCTGCTTGCAGGCAAGGTGAAGCAGCATGGGCTGCCTGGAAGGACGTTGTGAACCAGGCCCCTCATTTCCAGGCATTGCTTTTCTTCAGCTAGAGAGAGTGAGCAAGCTGGCATTCGGCCTTCAGTCTTCATTCAAACCAAATTCCAGTTGCAGTATTGCCAGCTCCAAGTGTTCAAAATCAGAGATTAAAAACACTATCACTAAGTGTTGTGTATTTCTGTTTGCCGTCTGGTGTTGGAGACTTTATCTGGGTTATGTTTTCAGGCTCTTCTCTGCAACCAGAAGAGAGACAAAGTCTGGGGGTAGGAGGTTGAGGGCAGAATGAGATTCTTACAAAGCTTTTGACTCCAAAAGCAGCGCTTGAGTTGCAGTCCCAGCTACTAGGAGATGCATACTATGAAATGCATTAGTCAGAACATTCTCATACAAGCTTGTGGGAATATTATTGAGCAGGAATTGTGTAAAGACTCCATGAATAATTTTGTTATATTCCATATTATTGAAAAGGCTCTCAATAAAAGTTTAAAAATTCATTTTCAAGCATTAGAAGCTTGACAAAGACCTTTTATTCTTTGAGCTGGCTTTTACAGAGACCTGTCAGCAAATCTCCTAGATTTCAGTGTCCCTGATGCTGGATGCCTGTCCCCTGGAACAGACTACAGCACAGGAACAAGCAGGGATAAATGAGGACATTTGTTACAGCCTGTGAATCCCTCCAGTCCCAATCTCCCAACACATAAACACCACCAGCTCCAAACATCTTGTCACATCTGCTTTGTGCACCAAACAGCTGGGTGCACAGATGCTTTGGTCTAACTAGAGCATCTTAGGCTGAGTGCATTCTTCTGTATGCTTAGTTATTTGTTTTAATTGGTTTTGATTATTTGACTTAAATTGCTTCTGATGTTGCTGGAATACAGGTGCTTTTGTGGCTGATTGTAGCAGCTGCCACAAGCACATGAGAGGCAATATCAGTAACCTAAAACTTCTGGGTGAGAGATCACCACGAGCAGGCCCTGACTTTAAGGACACTGACTTCAGAAGCAGGAACGTTTCTCTCCGATTTAGAAAAGACACTTCTTGTGTTTTATGTGGCCTTGTCAGCAGTATAGAGTGGAAAACCATGCTTACAAACACACACCTTTTGGGAAAGGAAGTGAAAGTTAAACAGCTAAAAAAAATTATGTATTATAATTTAGATATATTATATATATATAAGTATATATAAATTATATATTA
>VYZU01008492.1:4474-17427 GCA_013401355.1 Ceyx cyanopectus
GTGAGAAAGCACAGATAATTTCAGAATTCCTTGAATAAGTGAGAAACGAAGCTACTTGACAAAATATTTGTATGTATCCAGGTATTGAAAAGAATCTAGACTCCTGCAATTACACATTAATGCCATTATCATGGAGCTCTCTTGTATTTTCTCTTCTGCCTGAAGAATTCCCAATTAACAAGCTAGAAAATATTTGACCAGAAAACTTGAGGAAACAAGTCCTGAGAATAATATGGACCTCATATTTAGGCTGTCTTGCCAAATAAGAGGACCAATTTCCAGAGCTGAAACTGAATCAGAAAGCCAGGAAACTTGAAACTATTCATCATATTCACAGGTAGCTTTGGCTTTTCTTTAACCTCAAAATGCTACCTGCCTGAAAATTTTATTAAAGCATGCCACCAGCTCTGTGTTTTCTTTGCGTCACCACAAAATAAAAGGTAATACAGTATTTTCTGTAATCATGTATCTCTTGTCCTTTCCATGTCAGCCTGCTAGCCAATAACACTGTTCAAAAAGCTGAGTCCACAGAACAAACACCTGTATCATTCCCACTGTTTATCTGCTGTGCCATTTGTTCTCCTATCCCAAGATTAAAATATCCAGTGTTACTTTATTTTAATAAAAACTGAGGTGACAAAGCATGCACCTGTGTTTTTGTTCACTCCACCTGTTCTGGCGCTCTGCTGCCTTTTCTCACAGCAGGAAACAAAACCCATGTGTCCACCATTAGTACAAGTACTGTCTGCTACTTCTATCTTTAAATGTTATGCTTCAATTAAGGAGAAAAAGAAAAAAAAAATATAAAAAGGCAATAAAACCAGGCAGCTTTTTTTAATAAATTGCTGTTGTATTATAAACAAGTTAATATTTGATCCTCCTCTTTCAGTTCATTAAAAGATTGCTTACTGATCTCAGTGACGCTCAACTTTGGACATGTCGACAGAAATAACAGACTATATATTTGAAAATATATATTTGGAAAAAAACTAAAATTCAAACAACATGCAAAGTAGAATAATTATTTTCTCCATCACCTTTAATTAACATAATGATTGGAAAGAAAAAAAAACCCAACAAAATAGTAGGAATAACTACTTAAGTAATGTCATTGTGTAATTTCATCAGTAACTGCAATGAATACAGTAAGTAGCTATGTTATTTATCTGGTTAAAAGCTTGACCAATGTTGGAAACAATAGAGAGTTAAACATCATCACAGAATCAGTCTGGAAGGGATCTCAGGTTGTCTCCAGTTTAGCTTTGTTCTCACAGTAGTGTCAGCTATAAGGACAAACCAAGTTACTCAGGATATTTTCCAGTTAGGTCTTGACAACCTCTAATAACAGAGACAGCACAGCATTCTTTTGTCAATCTGTGTCACTACTGAACCTTCCTCATCGGGAAATATATAGCTGTATATACAGCCTGAATTTCCCAGTCTCTCACCTTCCCACCCAGCAGTACTGTGAAAAGCCTGGCTTCATCTCCACAAGGACATCCCGTAAGCACTAGGGCTGCTGTTAGGTGACCCCAAAGCCTTCTCTGCTCCATGCTGAACNTAGTCATACTGAGTTGTCTGCATGCATCTCCAGTCCCACCTCCGCAGTGTCTCATGCACCCCCCTTGTGCAACAAGCAAAATGCGAGAATATTGCCTTCACGCTGCCCGAGGTCTGAGTGGTTATTAAAATTATTTCAGTTATTTCAATGCTCTTAAACTCTCATAGTTTCTCATTATTAACGTTATGCAAATCTAAAGATTGTCCAATTTATAAATATTTATTATAAGTGGAACTTACAGAATAATTATTTTTTTTTCTGCCAAACACTTCCATTGTTCTACAAAAATTCAGTTCCTTCATAGGCACTTGATATGCAGTGTGAGTCCCCTTTGCTCACCTGTTATGAACATATTTTTATATGTTCTTCTCACCTCCTTAAGACAGATTGAATGTTATGGATAATAGATTTCAATAGTTTTGCTTGCTTGGTTCCTTGAGTTCCTGAGTTATATTTTTAATCTAATTATATTTCTCTTACTACTTAATATTACACAGAGACTAAAATCTTGGGTGATATTCTTTATTTGTACACACTGTAATTTCAAGTACAGGCAGAAAAGGGGAAAAGGGGAGTTGCAGAGACAGTAAAAGAAGTGGCTTTGCTATGTGCATGCTTTTGGGAAGTATTTGTGCATATATGGGCTCTTAGGTTCTTTAGATGGCCAACTTGACAGGCAGAGTAGTGTTTAAATGAGGAGCATATCTAGTGTCAGTGTATCTCCACTGCACATACACAGTAATGTAAGGATGTTGAAGAAAGGTGGTGACTTGGCAGACACTTTTGAAGTAATTATTTAGGGTCATAGAAATAGAAATTAAAATACTGAAAGCCCATATTAGCACAAGTAAGAAATTTAAGCATAAATTTATACTTAAATTGTGTTGAAACAGTGGGGGAATGTTCCCAGAGTTCTCTACTGCTACCCAGTTCTGTATAGAGGATGAGTCCCTTGTGAAGTCTGGGATGTCTCTGACATCCCCTTTATAGATAAAACTTTTCTACTTTTCTACTGCATAACTAAATACTCTTGAGAAGTCATAGGTTTTATCTTTATCCTTCTAGAACTGTCAGTGTTTACTTGTTGTTTGTTTTTGTTTTTGTTTGTTTGTTTGTTTCGGGGTTTTTTGTTTCTTTTTTTTTCAGAATATTCAGAAGCTGTTCCTGGTCTTCCCACTTCATATGCTGCTATCCTAAGAATCAAATCTGGTACTTCATCTTTAGCCTCATTTAATTCAAAGAACAGACCACGATTAAATAGTCCTTCATTAGGAAGTGTACCTTCATCAGGCTGGAGAGGAGCTGCACAACATTATCACTACCCAACAAACCTCTACCACTTTTCAGAGCCCGTCAAACATGATGGTAAGTCTAGTATCCTTCTGAATCTTTGAAACATTTTTCAAAAGCAGTACATTTAGTCACCTTGAGTATTTCTCAGACATAAGTTGAATTTTATTAAACCTAACAAAGTAGAAACAGACTTTTTTACCTTTAGATTCTTCAGAATAGTCTTAAAATCACCAGATAAAACATTCTTTCGTAAAGATTAATATGCAAAATCATTTTACACAGTTTTTACTCCATGAAATTAGAAAACTAGTGGTTTTAAATACAATTACAGCAGAATTTAATCCAGTAGAAAAATATTTGTCCTTTTATGTATATTTTTTATCTTTGTAATTTTTATAATGTAGTTGTGAATGATACCAATGAAATTAAATATGATTNTATGTGAATTATGTTAAAAGAAAGATAGAAAGAAAACCAAAAAGAAAAGGAGGGGGAAAGAGAGAAAAAGACATTAAAGGGTATTTAAACCTATTAGTCTAAGGAAGTAACAGAGAAAAGAATCATGATCAATAACTCACTGATCAACAACATTCATACAGTATAATGAATGTGATCACAGGATTACTGCACATCTCAGTAAATTATTATTATTTTTTTTCTCCTGGAAAGTTCCTTGCATGTGTTGAAAACTAATGGTGTATACATGTGGTTTTGTTAATAGAAATAGCTTATATACAGCATAAATATGTTCCATGAATTAAGATTGATCTAGAAACAATCTGAATCATGCAAGCAAATAAATTCTGTTTGACAGCATTTCTGGAACTGGGACAGGTTTCTGCATTTGACCTTCCTCTTCAATATTCTAAGAGGTATCTAGACAAAATTCAGTAATTGTCCATAAACCAGACACTGATAACTCCTCCCAACCAATCTGATATGTGCAGGTGAAAAATAAAAGTTCAGCATTTGAACCAAAGTGTATTATGCTGTTCTTCAACAGCATTAATGTCTAGATACTGAAAGAGAAGAAATAGGTAGCTGAAAAGAAAAATAATACAGACTTCAGAAATAGTATAGTGCAGCATGGAAATATAAAACATCATCTCCTAATTAACCCTGGATTTTCCATCATGTTTTCTTGGGGGAAAAAAGAATACCTAGGAAAAAGACATTTTAGTGTGTTTTAATTTAATAGGATGTTTGACTGTTATGCTTAGGTCCTTACTTTGAGACGGCAGAGAATATTTTATACCCACCTTATTCTAAGGAAATGGCATATGGGATGGGATCTTCATGGTAAACATTCCACCACATAATTCCTTGGTATTTCCAGGAGATATCACAGAATCACAGAAATTAGGGGCTGGAAGGGACCTAGAAGATCGTCTAGTCCAACCCCCCTGCCTGAGCAGGATCACCTAGACCAAGTCTCTCAGGAACAGATCCAGGCGGGTCTTAAGTGTCTCCAGAGATGGAGACTCCACAACTCCCCTGGGCAGCCTGTTCCAGAGCTCTGTCACCCTTACTGAGAAAAAGTTCTTTCTTGTGTTGACCCTAAACCTCTTGTGCTCTAGCTTGCACCCATTGCCTCTTGTCCTGTCATTGGACGACATTGAGAAAAGTCTGGCTCCATTGCTGGTCTTTGAACAGGGTCATATTTTCTTCCAAAACAATGTGTTCCTGGGGTTCCAGAAATTTATTCATTTTCATGGTATATTCATCAGCTTGGACTTATATCAAGGATGGTGGCAGGAAAGCTGAGTGTTGAGGAATGACACTATTTCTGTTATTACAGAATTGACAGTACAGGAAACTTTATTCTTATCTGCAGTTTCTTCTTGTGGTGTTTCCATTGCTCAGCAAAAAAACCCTAAAGAGCATCTGATTTTCTTTTTATTTTTATTTTTTTCATGAGTAATTGACAGAATGAAAATATCTCTATATGTAAGAGAGAGAAACCGCATTTTGGCTACTTCCTGAGATACAGGATACATGCATTTCAGTTTCCATTCCCATGAGGAATTAAATACTTGAAGCTAAGAAGTCATCTACTCTAGTATTTTTCTAAGTGCAAATGTTCTGCAAGGAGAAATTAGTAATTCAAAGAATATTCAAGAACTGCTCTCAATAATTATTTAAGATAAAAAATACAAATTTTACTAATATTTGGATTTTTTCCCATATCATTGTCTTTCTAGGCAATGACAGTTTAAATAGTAAATCCTAATGAGTGTGCTTAGTGCTTTTCATGGCCTAGAATGAATATGGCAACTTAAAATTTGAAAGGAGACCAGAGACTAGGTGTCACAATGCTTGGTTGAAAAGCATACCTGCAATCTTAAACATATGTGCTACTTTATAATAAATCACTGGTCATATATTACTTAAATAAAATACAGAAAACTGGTTCTTTTAATAAAAGCCTCTTTAAGGAACAGAAATATTCCCCTTGAGAAAATAAAATAGAAAATTAATATAGTCTCATGCTTAATATGTATGATAAATAGTAATTTTTTTAAATCTCTTGATGAAGGTAGAAAGAAAATTTAATTTGTGGTATTCAAGTCCACCNCTCTGTTTTGCAGTATAGACATACTAGTGTGATGTAGTGTAATTTACCTTTAAATGCAATAACTCATATTAACAATAAACAATTTCTCATAACTAGTTATATTTAAAGAAACAGCAATTCTGATACTATTTCTTTAGTGATAATATTTATGTGAATTATGTTAAAAGAAAGATAGAAAGAAAACCAAAAAGAAAAGGAGGGGGAAAGAGAGAAAAAGACATTAAAGGGTATTTAAACCTATTAGTCTAAGGAAGTAACAGAGAAAAGAATCATGATCAATAACTCACTGATCAACAACATTCATACAGTATAATGAATGTGATCACAGGATTACTGCACATCTCAGTAAATTATTATTATTTTTTTTCTCCTGGAAAGTTCCTTGCATGTGTTGAAAACTAATGGTGTATACATGTGGTTTTGTTAATAGAAATAGCTTATATACAGCATAAATATGTTCCATGAATTAAGATTGATCTAGAAACAATCTGAATCATGCAAGCAAATAAATTCTGTTTGACAGCATTTCTGGAACTGGGACAGGTTTCTGCATTTGACCTTCCTCTTCAATATTCTAAGAGGTATCTAGACAAAATTCAGTAATTGTCCATAAACCAGACACTGATAACTCCTCCCAACCAATCTGATATGTGCAGGTGAAAAATAAAAGTTCAGCATTTGAACCAAAGTGTATTATGCTGTTCTTCAACAGCATTAATGTCTAGATACTGAAAGAGAAGAAATAGGTAGCTGAAAAGAAAAATAATACAGACTTCAGAAATAGTATAGTGCAGCATGGAAATATAAAACATCATCTCCTAATTAACCCTGGATTTTCCATCATGTTTTCTTGGGGGAAAAAAGAATACCTAGGAAAAAGACATTTTAGTGTGTTTTAATTTAATAGGATGTTTGACTGTTATGCTTAGGTCCTTACTTTGAGACGGCAGAGAATATTTTATACCCACCTTATTCTAAGGAAATGGCATATGGGATGGGATCTTCATGGTAAACATTCCACCACATAATTCCTTGGTATTTCCAGGAGATATCACAGAATCACAGAAATTAGGGGCTGGAAGGGACCTAGAAGATCGTCTAGTCCAACCCCCCTGCCTGAGCAGGATCACCTAGACCAAGTCTCTCAGGAACAGATCCAGGCGGGTCTTAAGTGTCTCCAGAGATGGAGACTCCACAACTCCCCTGGGCAGCCTGTTCCAGAGCTCTGTCACCCTTACTGAGAAAAAGTTCTTTCTTGTGTTGACCCTAAACCTCTTGTGCTCTAGCTTGCACCCATTGCCTCTTGTCCTGTCATTGGACGACATTGAGAAAAGTCTGGCTCCATTGCTGGTCTTTGAACAGGGTCATATTTTCTTCCAAAACAATGTGTTCCTGGGGTTCCAGAAATTTATTCATTTTCATGGTATATTCATCAGCTTGGACTTATATCAAGGATGGTGGCAGGAAAGCTGAGTGTTGAGGAATGACACTATTTCTGTTATTACAGAATTGACAGTACAGGAAACTTTATTCTTATCTGCAGTTTCTTCTTGTGGTGTTTCCATTGCTCAGCAAAAAAACCCTAAAGAGCATCTGATTTTCTTTTTATTTTTATTTTTTTCATGAGTAATTGACAGAATGAAAATATCTCTATATGTAAGAGAGAGAAACCGCATTTTGGCTACTTCCTGAGATACAGGATACATGCATTTCAGTTTCCATTCCCATGAGGAATTAAATACTTGAAGCTAAGAAGTCATCTACTCTAGTATTTTTCTAAGTGCAAATGTTCTGCAAGGAGAAATTAGTAATTCAAAGAATATTCAAGAACTGCTCTCAATAATTATTTAAGATAAAAAATACAAATTTTACTAATATTTGGATTTTTTCCCATATCATTGTCTTTCTAGGCAATGACAGTTTAAATAGTAAATCCTAATGAGTGTGCTTAGTGCTTTTCATGGCCTAGAATGAATATGGCAACTTAAAATTTGAAAGGAGACCAGAGACTAGGTGTCACAATGCTTGGTTGAAAAGCATACCTGCAATCTTAAACATATGTGCTACTTTATAATAAATCACTGGTCATATATTACTTAAATAAAATACAGAAAACTGGTTCTTTTAATAAAAGCCTCTTTAAGGAACAGAAATATTCCCCTTGAGAAAATAAAATAGAAAATTAATATAGTCTCATGCTTAATATGTATGATAAATAGTAATTTTTTTAAATCTCTTGATGAAGGTAGAAAGAAAATTTAATTTGTGGTATTCAAGTCCACCAATGCACACTCATACAGGACTGTCCTTTTAAGGTACTGTTATTTGAAACATGTGTGAAAACAAACCTGATATTTTTGGACCACTGAAGGGGTTGAAAATGTACATGTGTATAGAAATACATATATATGCACTTGAAACATATATATGTGCATAGCATATATATGCACAAAAAGATATATAAATTAAATATAATATGGAAATAAGGACAATATGGAAAAGGCCCAGGAGGTTTCCCCCAAAAGACCAGAGAACCCAGAAACAGCAGACCAATGGCTCATGAATCAGAAAGTTTTATTTCCAAGACAGTTTCATACAGAGAGGGCTGGTGGCATGCAAGAGCCTTTGTCCATGGCTCTGGGGAGGCTTCAGCTGCCTGTGGGACCATGGCGTGGTGCAGACTAGGGCTGTGTGTTTTTCTTTGTCCTAAGGTCAGAGGATTTGTCAAAAGCTGCAGAAATCTGAAAAAGAGAGAGGATATAGGAGTGATCTATGTCTCCCATGTTTCTCACCCTTCCTCAGGCTCCATGGCTTTTTTCTCTATATGAAGAATTGTAGTCCTATGCACTTTTTCCTGTTCACCCAAACATCCTTACACTATTAGCAACATGAGAAAAAGGTCACAGTTCCCAAAGCTGTGAAGCCGTAACATGTGGCTGAAGTAGTCTGGAGTTGACACAACAATGCAGTATATAATTTTTATAAGTCAGTGGCCAAAACTCAATGTATTCAGATGCACCTTTCTTATTTCAGGCTAGTATTGGTAGGATAAATATAACAAGAGGTTATAAACTGAGCCTCTCAGTACCAGTTGAAGGACTTTTATGATGTGAATATATGAAACCATAAAACTGACAGAGAAAAACCTGCTCCCTTATGTTTCATTACAAGTATCAGGACAATGTAACTATCTCCCCGCACTCAAATCATTAGGCTAGTGCTCTAAATTTGAAGAACATTATGGGACTAAATAATTCAAGAGTCTGGACCAAGTCTAAATTGATTAAAATTCCACAGTCTTTAGTTCACAGTGAGAATTTTAGTTATTCAGACTTATGTGATTAGAAATTATATATTTGCAGACTTCTATTTTTCTGAAAATTACACTTCCACAATAAAATGAATTGGAAACACAGAAGTATTCTATGGGCCTGTCCAGCTTTTTCTGTTCTGAAATGTAAATTCCTATGAAGATATAGATGAATGATAAAATAGAGAAGATAGTGGAGGAAAATGAAACATCAGATTTTGCTATGTATTATTTAATAGCAGCCACCAGTTGCTGCCTTTAATTTTACAAGTGATTTTTCTTAGCAGCCCCTTGACATGAAGGGGAAGACTGTGTCCTAGGTCTTTGTGAGATAAGTGGCTGCAAGCAACAGGAAGATTTTTGTTTGTCCTGCTCTCTATAAGCAGATCCTCTTGCTGACTTAATTCTCTTGAGCTGCTCATTAGACTGTAGGTCAAAATATGTCTGATGACAAAGCCTTTTGAAGACATGATGAACACTTAAATGATACTATGTATTTTATTGTTAACTTTGTAATATTTCCATATTTGGTTTATTTTTATTATTTCTTCTAACTATTGCTTTTTAATATAACATCTGAAGTAATGTGATATGAACCTCTGAAGAACAGACAAAATTTTTCATACTTTAATCTAATTTTATAAAAGGTGTAATGCATTTATATATAATTTCTATGAATTTTACATTTATTCAGACTTCCTAAACTATAGCACTTCTATTTCCACAGAAAGTGTTGATTATGGACCAGTTTTTATACAAGAGCCAGATGATGTGATTTTTCCAACGGATTCTGATGAAAAGAAAGTATCTCTGAATTGTCAAGCTCGTGGAAATCCTACACCCACATATAGGTACCTGTTTAGATATGGTCTTAATTTTCAGAATATTAGTTACTGCAACCCCACTGCAAGAGTTCATGTGCTTTGGAGATAAACATAATAGAAACAACTCCATGACACAAACGGGTTTCCTGATTAAATGTTTTTTTTTTTTCTGATTCTGAATAATCAAAAAATGTAACTCGTAATAAATAAAGGGAAAGCAATACCTAAAGCTTCAAATTGTGGACTCTGTGCAGCAGATCTATTAATGTGTAGGGACATCTTTTGTCTATTTTTTTTTAATTTATGTCTTTAACAGATGATAAGATCAAAACCTTTAATTGATTTTTTTTTCTAAACATCCATAAAGTTTTGAAATACTACCCCATTTTTTTTAAGGAAAGTAGTAAAGAACATGTACATTAAATGACATGACTATGTAATACAGGTCAACATAGCTAAGCTAAATCTGTTGTCTTTTCACTCAGAAGTTCATAGTTTTATTCATCTGCTGCCATTGTCTGTTATCTTTTTCATGGACACACTATGTCACAGACACCTACTATACACATCTGTTAAGATACACCAGTGAGTTTGAGATTTTGGTTTATTAATGGTGTCCATTTACAGGTGGCAACAGTATGTTACAGTTATCCATTTGCTATATCTGAATCTGCTTATATTTTATACAAATTACAAGAAATGTAGGAGGGCTGGAGGAACATATGGTTGATTATTTTTTCCATACACCCTTAATCTTTTCTCATGGACTGTCATAGAGTCATTCTTCACTTACAAAAGGAACATAAGACAACATTATATTTTGTCATTGGTGCCAATCATCGATTCAACATTTTTTTTTAACCTATTATATTTTTCTCACTTGTGGATTCTTTAGCATTCTGGATTAATTCTACTTAGTCTTATTTGAAAAACACAACTTCAATTTCTATGCATGGAAGAAATTCAAAGGCAGTGCCATCTTTAGATAGCCTAATCATAACAGTACTGAATCTGCCTCTTTGCACAGATGTGAGTCATTAAATATATCTGATTCATAGCACTAGCTTCCCAAACAATGCAGGCATAATTAAAACATGTAACATCAAATTAGGATTGAGTGGCCAGAAATTATTTTAACTCCTTACTATGTGGCATGAAAGCCACAGTCCTTATTGACATATTAATAAATCCTTATTCACAGTTGTTGTGCAATTTCTATTACATATTTGTTGCTTTTTTGAAAAAAAAAAAAAAAGAAAACCAAAACTATATAAATAAAGAGGCGCATTAGCTCCCCATACTGTTAAAGTGCTAGCAGTCTGTTAAATATAGCATGAGACTATGGAGAAAGGCAAACATTCCCACCCAAAGAGGGGAACCCTATATTCCACCCTTCCAGACAACTTATTCTTTCGGAGATTTTATATTTGAAGAATCAGTGTTATTTCTTTTCTTTCTTGGTCCAAACATTTATTTTTTATTATTTTATTTTATTTATTTTCCCAGTGGAATACAATGAATGAAGAGACTTTCAGCGTATCTTAAAGGCTGGTTACAAAGAGACACATGGAAAAGTTAGGAGGCAACAGATATATGAAAGTTCATTTAAAAGACATTTCATCTCAATGTAAGAAAGAAATTCGGTAAGAAAAAAAATTACTGTGAAAACAAGCATTCACCAGAACAACCTCCTTGGGGATGTGGCAGAGTTGCCATCAATGGAGGTTTTCAAGATGCAGTTGAACAAGGTGCCAGATAATCTCATCTAGGCTGCCTTTCCCATGAAATATTGGAATAAAGGGACTTTCAAGGTCCTTTCCATCTCTATTCATTCCTTTAATTCTCCAGGGATCAGTTAGTGTCAGCAGCTCATAATCAGACTTTCCTGACTGCAGTACCTGTAAGGAAAGTTTTGACACTAAAGGTGTAATTCTAACATCACAGTTTAACTTCTCCTCCTTATGTTATTGCTGCTTGTCTGTACAGCATATGCAATACACAATACCATTCAGAGAAAGGGAAGAGCGGTATAAATTACTTTATGAGTAATATACTACTCTGCAGGACAGGTGCAGAGGGAATTCAGCCTAAAATAATAATAAAAAAAATCTATAGATACGCAAAGCTTTGTTGTAAGTCACTGCCCAACATTTGGCATATGAAATAGTGACAAGAAGGGATGTTTCCATAACACCAAAGACCCTGTCCCATTATGTACTATAATTGGACAATATAAATATTTACATGGCCTGTGAGGCCCATAATGATAAGAATTATTTTAAGCCCATATCAAAGCACAGTATAACTCTTCTTTTAAAACTTACATTAAAATAACATTTAAAGCACTCAAAATTCTAAAACTAAATTTGTCTCTGGCATTTTAATTAATTTTCTTAGTCTGTATAACTTATAACACAGTGTTCGTAGTCTGCAAATTCTTTTTTTAGCTAGGACATTACTTCATTTTAACAGAATAGAGAATGCTCATATAGTATTTTCTTTCAAAGCATTTTACTTTGTTCAACTTCTACCTTGAAAGAGCAATTTTTAATTTCTTTTGTTTCAGTCATTAAGGTATCTGGACGCATTGATTTAGGGAATAACACTCTGAGATAGACGGATTCCATTTGCTCGGCATTTCTGCAAATCATACTTTAGTATCACAATTCAAGACCCATACAATGAAGAACATAACTGAGACACCTTTGATGAGTAATACAGACATTCTCAAGCAGCCTATGGGATCTCAAAGCTCACCAGTGTTGCTGGGTTAAAGGAAGGTGTGGAATACCCTGAGATGTCACTTCATTACATTGCTTGTGAAACCCTGCCTTTTTTATTTTACTTAAACACATATAAGCTTTATATTTTAGTTTTTTTCTTCTTGACAGGAGCATTTCCTGATAGAAAAGGCAGTTGAATTTTTTTTATAAATTACTTTGTCTGTTTAAGCCAAGTTAGAATATTTTTAAATACTGTCACTTGTCTTCAAGAAAAAATGTAGCTGATTTTCCCTATGTGCCTTTTAAGAATTCTATTCAGGTTTCTGTTCTCCCAGGTCAGTCAGGGTACCTAGAAGAAAGCATGTAATGCAATTCAATGTTTATTTTTTCTCTAATGTGCTTGGATTATATGAGGGGGAATACAGTAATTCAGGATGGATCACAAGATATATTGGCAGGTAGCCATCAAAATGAAGAGTTTTGGTGTAGTATTATAAAAACACATTTTTGTATTTAATTTAACTGAAAATAAAATCAAATGAAGAAAACTAATCAAACTGAATTTAGTGTCAATTCCCATTCGGAAATGCCAAAACATGGACTTTTAGCTTTTTTCCACATCCAAATCTCCCATCATTTCTGGATCAGTTAATTTTTCATTTTTATT
>VYZU01008493.1:832-33057 GCA_013401355.1 Ceyx cyanopectus
CATCTTCTGAGAGGTGAAGGAAAAAAAAAAGTCATTATAAGTGGAAACAGTTATAATTTTAACCCTTCCTACTATTCATTTAGGAATACAAACCAAGCAGTGTACTCTTACACATAACAGTTAAGGGTAGAAGAGATCACTAAATACACTTTAAACAAAATGCAGTTAAAATTTTGCAACATCCAATTTTAACTCTGACAAGTGAAAAGCACTAAAGCAAAAAATACTCAGCCAGTCTTTGCCACATCTGAGATGTAAATGATTTTGTGAAATGCTGTAAACATAATTTCCTTTGCTCCCAAGCTGAAGACCTGGCAGAACAAATGGCTGC
Organism: Ceyx cyanopectus; assembly: GCA_013401355.1. Lineage (NCBI taxonomy): Eukaryota > Metazoa > Chordata > Aves > Coraciiformes > Alcedinidae > Ceyx > Ceyx cyanopectus. The sequence goes on from VYZU01008493.1 coordinate 1,164, forward strand.
TAAGAGACAATTGGAGGTAATCACAACGGCTTCACAGGATGCCAAGAATTTCCAGTCTAATTAATGAGCCTCCAGCACAATGGAGTAACTAAAACAAAATAGCTGTGGTGGCTTGATTGAACTCACAAAGCAGGAAACTGGAAGCAGCAGAAAACTCTGATAGCTGACAAGAACAGATCTTCTGTGATTAGATAAGGAATTAGTATAATAAAATTAGCCCTCAGTTCTGTCAAAGTCTTAATGACTTTGACAATTACGAAGGGGAATCCTATACTCCAGTCAGTCTTCCATTTCAAATTTATTATCTAATCCTTGCTACTATTGCAGAAAGAACACAGAATTCCCATTCAGTTTCAGCTGTGCAAGTGATTATGACAGCCTTAAGTTCCCAGTAAGTCACAGTAATACTATGGCTTCTGTGTCATACCTGAACAAATCTGGGAGGAAATTTTTGTCTTAGGTCTAAAAGCAAGGCATCGACTCGTTGCCTTTGGAAAATAGAACTTGGTTCCTCCTTCTTCTTTGCTTTTGGTTTAGCTTTTTCTGTAAATCACAGACATGAAAAAGAAAGCTGTATTACAAGCTGTGTTCTCATACAACAAAGAGCTGCTAAGAGAAGTTGGCATTTGTCTCTCCTCTAAAGTTCACCTACATATTCCCTTTGACATAATTTTATCTATTTGTGGAAGATAGATTAAGGACAATTANTTCTTCTTTGCTTTTGGTTTAGCTTTTTCTGTAAATCACAGACATGAAAAAGAAAGCTGTATTACAAGCTGTGTTCTCATACAACAAAGAGCTGCTAAGAGAAGTTGGCATTTGTCTCTCCTCTAAAGTTCACCTACATATTCCCTTTGACATAATTTTATCTATTTGTGGAAGATAGATTAAGGACAATTCTTACCTCCTGACAAACTGGTCTGTCTTCTGATAATGTATTTTTGTCTCCAGTGGGTTGAAGAGCTGTCCACTTTGTTGACCCACAGCTCACCATTTTCATCTCCCACCCATGCCTCAATGTTCACCCTCACCAGTGCAGAAGAGCAAGATTCTTCCCACCTGATAGGGAACACTAACCCTTCAGGTATAACCTCATCTCTACCCCATCACTGCACAGTGCCTCCAGCTTTTCCCTACATTATCTTCCCTCTGCCAAGCTACACAGGAGCAACTAGGAATTATACCTCGTTCTTCTTGATCTTTGAAATGCCACCAGTAGCCCTTGGATGGGTGGTAGCGGCAGTAGGACATCGCTTCTTCAAAAGCAGACTGAATTCCATGCACTGCAGTGAGCTTTCAGAACAGGAATATAAAGCAGTGATCAGAATTTAAGGAGAAAACACAACATATACTTTTGAAAGCAGGATTTTTCAGTTAGTGTTCTATATTCATTTTTGTTCTGGGAAGGGAACTCAGGACATCTAGTTTTGAACTATGAATGTAATCTCTTTAACAGGCTCTTACAAGACCTCTTCTGAAATGCTTTTCTAAACTGACAAGATACAAACTTGCAAAAGCAGTAGTTTAATAGAACAAATAAAAGCAAACATGAGTATTCAATTTAAAAAGAAATACCACATTAATTGAAAAAGAAGAGTCTCATTTAAAGGGAAATATTACATTACCTTACCATTAATATTCCAAAGCAAGCATCACAAAATACGTTTGTCATTACTATTTCCTATGCATTTGTCGCATCATTTTTCTTTTGATTATTTGAACTTCATGCTGTTCTGCCAACTGCACAGCTTCAGTTATTCTGATCCTTCATCCTTAAACAATGTATCCTACTTTTTGGACCATACTGCACACTCCAAGGATCCAAGGATCTTTCACTTCCATGTGGGATGCATGACATATAATCAATGCTGTTTGGTTTAAATTACTGTGTACTACACAAGATCTTTCCTCAGAGGAGTAAAGGAGGAATTTAACCAGCCTGGGGAACAACCAAAAGTTAAAACAGACACAAACCAGTATACATTAAATGCAGAGAACACTTACAACTCTAGAATTAATGACAGAGCCTAAGTCAGGTGCCTGATAAATCACTCCAGCAATAATATAGTAGTCAGCCAATGGTATAACTGTGGGGAGAGAAGAAAAAAAACCACAGGATCAATTTCTGTCTGAAGATTTGGTATTTATCACAAGATTTCAGTAGTAACAAGACAAACTGCAATATTCATGTCATCACCAAATTTTCTCTTTTTAACCATTTCCTTCAAGATGCTTTATTTGCACCTTAGTCAGAGACTGGTAAGGAAAAAAAACAACAAACCAAAACCAAAAACCAACAAGCAAGGTCTGCTTTACANTTCAGTTTCAGCTGTGCAAGTGATTATGACAGCCTTAAGTTCCCAGTAAGTCACAGTAATACTATGGCTTCTGTGTCATACCTGAACAAATCTGGGAGGAAATTTTTGTCTTAGGTCTAAAAGCAAGGCATCGACTCGTTGCCTTTGGAAAATAGAACTTGGTTCCTCCTTCTTCTTTGCTTTTGGTTTAGCTTTTTCTGTAAATCACAGACATGAAAAAGAAAGCTGTATTACAAGCTGTGTTCTCATACAACAAAGAGCTGCTAAGAGAAGTTGACATTTGTCTCTCCTCTAAAGTTCACCTACATATTCCCTTTGACATAATTTTATCTATTTGTGGAAGATAGATTAAGGACAATTCTTACCTCCTGACAAACTGGTCTGTCTTCTGATAATGTATTTTTGTCTCCAGTGGGTTGAAGAGCTGTCCACTTTGTTGACCCACAGCTCACCATTTTCATCTCCCACCCATGCCTCAATGTTCACCCTCACCAGTGCAGAAGAGCAAGATTCTTCCCACCTGATAGGGAACACTAACCCTTCAGGTATAACCTCATCTCTACCCCATCACTGCACAGTGCCTCCAGCTTTTCCCTACATTATCTTCCCTCTGCCAAGCTACACAGGAGCAACTAGGAATTATACCTCGTTCTTCTTGATCTTTGAAATGCCACCAGTAGCCCTTGGATGGGTGGTAGCGGCAGTAGGACATCGCTTCTTCAAAAGCAGACTGAATTCCATGCACTGCAGTGAGCTTTCAGAACAGGAATATAAAGCAGTGATCAGAATTTAAGGAGAAAACACAACATATACTTTTGAAAGCAGGATTTTTCAGTTAGTGTTCTATATTCATTTTTGTTCTGGGAAGGGAACTCAGGACATCTAGTTTTGAACTATGAATGTAATCTCTTTAACAGGCTCTTACAAGACCTCTTCTGAAATGCTTTTCTAAACTGACAAGATACAAACTTGCAAAAGCAGTAGTTTAATAGAACAAATAAAAGCAAACATGAGTATTCAATTTAAAAAGAAATACCACATTAATTGAAAAAGAAGAGTCTCATTTAAAGGGAAATATTACATTACCTTACCATTAATATTCCAAAGCAAGCATCACAAAATACGTTTGTCATTACTATTTCCTATGCATTTGTCGCATCATTTTTCTTTTGATTATTTGAACTTCATGCTGTTCTGCCAACTGCACAGCTTCAGTTATTCTGATCCTTCATCCTTAAACAATGTATCCTACTTTTTGGACCATACTGCACACTCCAAGGATCCAAGGATCTTTCACTTCCATGTGGGATGCATGACATATAATCAATGCTGTTTGGTTTAAATTACTGTGTACTACACAAGATCTTTCCTCAGAGGAGTAAAGGAGGAATTTAACCAGCCTGGGGAACAACCAAAAGTTAAAACAGACACAAACCAGTATACATTAAATGCAGAGAACACTTACAACTCTAGAATTAATGACAGAGCCTAAGTCAGGTGCCTGATAAATCACTCCAGCAATAATATAGTAGTCAGCCAATGGTATAACTGTGGGGAGAGAAGAAAAAAAACCACAGGATCAATTTCTGTCTGAAGATTTGGTATTTATCACAAGATTTCAGTAGTAACAAGACAAACTGCAATATTCATGTCATCACCAAATTTTCTCTTTTTAACCATTTCCTTCAAGATGCTTTATTTGCACCTTAGTCAGAGACTGGTAAGGAAAAAAAACAACAAACCAAAACCAAAAACCAACAAGCAAGGTCTGCTTTACAGAGAGAAAACCATCAACTCCAAGTCCTGCCCTACTGCTAACTAATAATTGACCTCACGAGAGTTGGGGTTTTCAGAGCTACACAAGAAAGTTAAGTGAACTGCATTGGAAGTAGTCCAATTTGCCTTTGTCACCAGTAGAAAACCACAACAACATAGGGTCTCATGCTTCTGGTCTCAGCCTTCTCCAGCCTGCACAGTCCTCCTAGCTATATTTCCAGGACCCAATGGCAGCTCATCACACATAGAGCACTCTGATATAAATTAATGACATTCTGCCAAAAAAAGACTACCATCCAAAAAAGCATTTGCTAAATCAGATCTGGAACCTCTACTAACCAATCAAAAATTCTTTTTCATTAGAGCTACAGCACAGAGGAAACTCACAGTTGCCTCAGTAATACTATGATATTCTTCAGTTGAGAAGTGACAGCAACGCTACCAGCTTCACATTGCTGAGGATCTTACCTGCAGACACATTTGTTCCAGTTCCTCCAATCTGTACTAACACATTCTGCCTAAACCTTTTTACTGACAGGCCCCAATTAATCCAGAACTTGTGTTTTATTTAGCTGGGACACCTGCCTAAAGTAACACACCAAGACAGCTGGGTACCCACAGTATTGGTACAGCCTGTACCCACTTATCTAAAGAAAGAGGATTCTCAGCATTTCATTAGAAGTGAAGCAAATCACAGAACAGCAGCTTTAAAGTCTCACAGCCCTGTACCAGAGCAGCCTGCCTTCCTGGATAGGTAACCACCCCTAATCACTGGATCTAAAGATTTTTAAAAAAACACTTCAAATAGGAAAAAACTTAGCTTAAAGAATTTAAAATACAAATGTATCTTAAAACAGAACCAAACCAAACCAAACCAAAAACCAACACAAAACTCATAAGATAGACCTGCACCAGTTCCAAGTACTTCACACTATCTATGAACTGGTTAAATTTTAGTTTTTCATCCCCATTCTCGTTTCAAATACACTAATAATTGTACCATGATTAAATGAAATATATGGGTAGCATTTAAGCTACATAATTATGCAACTCAATCAATGTACTTAATGTAAACTGTACAGTCACAATGTGAAAAATGCCACCCAGCGAGTCCCAGTTAAGAACCGCCAAGCATATATTTCACATTACAGCTGAAGTCTGAACACACATATTGTGGAAAGCCCAACTCTACTATTGGTCTAAAAAAATTGTCAAAACAGGAAATTAAAAGCTGCACAAAAGCTAGATTCAAAACCTTTATTAAAGAAACAGCTTGAAAAATTTCTTTAAGAAGGAATCATATATGTTATTTTCCAGTATAGAACTGCAATATAAAGAGGTACCTGATGTAAGCAAGTGAGAAGCACTGCTAGTCAAAGCAAAGTCCTGTACAAGATGAAAGTGTACATGCAGAGCCTAAGTCACTAAAAAAAAAGAGACTTAACTAGCAATAACCTTGCCATTCTTTTATATAAAGCTTACTCCAAAACTGCCTAAACTATTTTACATGCAGTAAAGAAGAAAGTCCAATAATTATTGAAATGTGGGTATTTAATCACACACAAACAAATTTAAGGTTCAAGAGGAACAATAAAGACAGATGCCTGTAAATGGAAAAAAAAAAAAANTACTACACAAGATCTTTCCTCAGAGGAGTAAAGGAGGAATTTAACCAGCCTGGGGAACAACCAAAAGTTAAAACAGACACAAACCAGTATACATTAAATGCAGAGAACACTTACAACTCTAGAATTAATGACAGAGCCTAAGTCAGGTGCCTGATAAATCACTCCAGCAATAATATAGTAGTCAGCCAATGGTATAACTGTGGGGAGAGAAGAAAAAAAACCACAGGATCAATTTCTGTCTGAAGATTTGGTATTTATCACAAGATTTCAGTAGTAACAAGACAAACTGCAATATTCATGTCATCACCAAATTTTCTCTTTTTAACCATTTCCTTCAAGATGCTTTATTTGCACCTTAGTCAGAGACTGGTAAGGAAAAAAAACAACAAACCAAAACCAAAAACCAACAAGCAAGGTCTGCTTTACAGAGAGAAAACCATCAACTCCAAGTCCTGCCCTACTGCTAACTAATAATTGACCTCACGAGAGTTGGGGTTTTCAGAGCTACACAAGAAAGTTAAGTGAACTGCATTGGAAGTAGTCCAATTTGCCTTTGTCACCAGTAGAAAACCACAACAACATAGGGTCTCATGCTTCTGGTCTCAGCCTTCTCCAGCCTGCACAGTCCTCCTAGCTATATTTCCAGGACCCAATGGCAGCTCATCACACATAGAGCACTCTGATATAAATTAATGACATTCTGCCAAAAAAAGACTACCATCCAAAAAAGCATTTGCTAAATCAGATCTGGAACCTCTACTAACCAATCAAAAATTCTTTTTCATTAGAGCTACAGCACAGAGGAAACTCACAGTTGCCTCAGTAATACTATGATATTCTTCAGTTGAGAAGTGACAGCAACGCTACCAGCTTCACATTGCTGAGGATCTTACCTGCAGACACATTTGTTCCAGTTCCTCCAATCTGTACTAACACATTCTGCCTAAACCTTTTTACTGACAGGCCCCAATTAATCCAGAACTTGTGTTTTATTTAGCTGGGACACCTGCCTAAAGTAACACACCAAGACAGCTGGGTACCCACAGTATTGGTACAGCCTGTACCCACTTATCTAAAGAAAGAGGATTCTCAGCATTTCATTAGAAGTGAAGCAAATCACAGAACAGCAGCTTTAAAGTCTCACAGCCCTGTACCAGAGCAGCCTGCCTTCCTGGATAGGTAACCACCCCTAATCACTGGATCTAAAGATTTTTAAAAAAACACTTCAAATAGGAAAAAACTTAGCTTAAAGAATTTAAAATACAAATGTATCTTAAAACAGAACCAAACCAAACCAAACCAAAAACCAACACAAAACTCATAAGATAGACCTGCACCAGTTCCAAGTACTTCACACTATCTATGAACTGGTTAAATTTTAGTTTTTCCCCCATTCTCGTACAGTTCATCACTTCAAATAGGAAAAAACTTAGCTTAAAGAATTTAAAATACAAATGTATCTTAAAACAGAACCAAACCAAACCAAACCAAAAACCAACACAAAACTCATAAGATAGACCTGCACCAGTTCCAAGTACTTCACACTATCTATGAACTGGTTAAATTTTAGTTTTTCATCCCCATTCTCGTTTCAAATACACTAATAATTGTACCATGATTAAATGAAATATATGGGTAGCATTTAAGCTACATAATTATGCAACTCAATCAATGTACTTAATGTAAACTGTACAGTCACAATGTGAAAAATGCCACCCAGCGAGTCCCAGTTAAGAACCGCCAAGCATATATTTCACATTACAGCTGAAGTCTGAACACACATATTGTGGAAAGCCCAACTCTACTATTGGTCTAAAAAAATTGTCAAAACAGGAAATTAAAAGCTGCACAAAAGCTAGATTCAAAACCTTTATTAAAGAAACAGCTTGAAAAATTTCTTTAAGAAGGAATCATATATGTTATTTTCCAGTATAGAACTGCAATATAAAGAGGTACCTGATGTAAGCAAGTGAGAAGCACTGCTAGTCAAAGCAAAGTCCTGTACAAGATGAAAGTGTACATGCAGAGCCTAAGTCACTAAAAAAAAAGAGACTTAACTAGCAATAACCTTGCCATTCTTTTATATAAAGCTTACTCCAAAACTGCCTAAACTATTTTACATGCAGTAAAGAAGAAAGTCCAATAATTATTGAAATGTGGGTATTTAATCACACACAAACAAATTTAAGGTTCAAGAGGAACAATAAAGACAGATGCCTGTAAATGGAAAAAAAAAAAAAAGATAAGGCATTTAAATTAAAACTTGGAATGGTGCTGTTGTCACAAGATTCCTTCACAATTCTAAAATACTCAGCTCTCAGAGGACTAACCAACAAGCATTTGCAGTATCTCATGGTCATTTTTCACATATGTCATCTTCTACTTACAGGATCCTACTCAGCAGCATAACCAACCCACAGTTGAAGGCAGAAATTGTGAAGACACGACACAAACAGAAGCATAAATGATTCCTCTCCCTAACTAATGGCAATTGTGGTTCTTCTAAATAAATCAATCATTCAATCACAGATTAGCCACTTCAGATTATTAGCTCAAATTAAGCTCATCAGGACCGAGCAAGGACATAGTTTAGCTTAACAGAAAAATACGACCTAGTAGGAATGCCATAATTAACTTGCATGGCAAAACACGCAGCATGCTCCGTGCATCTTCCCATTTCACCACAAGATGGCAACCCCTGCTATTAGCTCACTAGAGGTTACTCTGCTAGGCCCACCACAAAGCCTCATACCTTTTATTTACATTTAAGATAAAAGACAGAAAAGGGTACCCAGAAGTGCTTCAGCATAAATCAGGAACAGTTTCAAGAAACTAACAGCAGCAAGAACCGAGCAACCTCACCTTGTGTTGGCGATTGCCTTTGCTGCTTTCGGATAATGAAGAGAATGGGCTCTTGAGCATGAAGAAGGATGTACTCCACTCCAACCATCTGGCTGAAAAAAAGCAACCATAGTAAGTATCTATCTCGAAGTAAACTGTGTAGGATGTGAAGAGCTACCTGGGAATCTGGCAGTAAAGGGATGAAGTTCTAATGCTTTGGAAGCTCTTCTGTATAATGTACAGTAAATAAAGGCAGGGGATTTCCTGAGCTAGCTATCAAAACCTAGCTGTGTGTACAAAGTGAGTTACAACAACCTGACACAACATCTAAACAGAATATCAGCAAACAAACAGCAAGAAAGAGAACAATCTATCATGATAGAGATGTCACATAAGCACAGAAACAAAGGTCCAGTGTATAACATGACTGTGTCTGGTGTGAAAGCCCCTCTGTAGCCAGAGCTGATCACAAGCAAACTTTACCTATGAACTCAGCTCAGCTTGCACACTCCCTGTCATACTGTGGCATCTTTAAATAGCTCTCAAGCATCCCACTTGCACTTGGAATAGCAAATGGGGAACTGCAAAGAAAGTTAACTCGCGCACACTGCAATCTTATTAGACAACCATCTGTGAGCACTTTGCTTACAACACTCACTACTTTCATTATACATCCTAAAAAGCCAGCTCTTTGGAGGAATTATGCACTAATTATGGCATAGAGCCAGCAGGATATGGAAACATAAAATATTTATTAAATCAAAGTATCCCCTAATATAAACCCTGTTCACTACAAAAACATTTAACTGTGTTACCATTACTCAGGTTCTGTTGTGCTGGACGAAATAAAACAGCTTTTCTAACTCAGAGAAGTATCTAAAAGGTGATTTACTGGAATCTTGGAATATACATAGAATCCTTCACACTTCACACCTCCCTGAAATGACATAAGAGGAAGTAGAAGACATCCAAATACAAAAGAAGCTCAGCTCCCTGGCAAATGGTGGGACTAAAAAACACAGACCAGAAGGTTTCCAGCACATTTCCACTCAGCCTTCGAAGTCTCTGGATAGATGGGCAGAGGACAGTGCAAGGGAAGCAGCTCCAAAGTACAACTTACTTCAAATGCTCCAAGGTCATCCGCTGCATTTTGACAACTTCGTTGTTACATGTTCGGTCGTAGAACGGGTTACTTCGCTCTGAGAAATAGTCCAACACACTCCCATTGTTTAATATTGGAATCCAGGAGCTGTCAACCCAGGAAATTCCCAAAAGGTTATCTGGGAAGAGAAATCTACATTGAATACCAAAGCATCAGAAACTCCTCCTCAATTGCCACCAGTTAATGATTATAGGAGGGGAATGGCAACACAGAAAACTGGGTTTTGCAGAGTTCAAATGATAATTTACATCCTTTAACCTTTTCCCTGTTGTGGATACACAAGAGAAACAGCCTCTTTTTGTTATGGCACTTTTCTTGACCATTAGCTGCTGGTGCACCTTTATTTCTCAAGAATGTGAGCAGGGTTTGTGTACATTTGTGCACGCTGTTAATAAGTAGTTATTTAACCCTGATACCAACATAATATTGTCATGCTACATCTATTCAGTAGTATTATATACAGTTTATTTTATGAACCACAATATTAGCTGAACAAAAAGACAACCCAAATCATGGTTCCTTATGAAAACTAGGTGTATGGTAAGTTAGTTGAATTTACTAACCTAAGATAGATTCAGCTATAGGGTGGGGAAAGTGATATACCCTACACTGAATCTGAGACTGGTCAGGTTTTAAACAGTTTATTTCTCAAAAAAAAAAAAAAAGTTTCCAAGATATAAATTATTATGCTGAAAAACAGCTAAAACACTACAGAGATCTATTAATTACACCGAGTTTTCTTTTGCTAAAGCCAATGAGTAAACTACCAAGTGAAACAAAATAGTGGCACCACTAATATATCCAAGAAGTTTTGTTATTAAAATACATACCACTGTGATATCACAGCAGATGATACTGTTATATTTCAAAGTTTATTATTTTTTGAGTGAAATCTATGCTAAACAAAACAGATAACACAAAGAGGCTATTTTTGGGCAGTTATTTCCCAGTAGTCTTGAACAAGCAACTCCATTCCTGACTCTACAATTAATCTGCCAAACTTCCTTTCAGCAGACTACTTACTCTGTAGCTCAGTGAATATTACAGAAATCTAACTACAGAGTATTAAAACTTATATTAAAAACCCCAAGTTTTTAAAATTAAACATACTCCTTTATAAAGGCACATATAATCCTCAAATCATTATATGCCTGTTAAATTCTTATAAACGTAGGAACATATGAATTAAAACCCCTGGACTTTATTATCACACTGCAGCAAAGTCACAACTCTCAACCAAAGCAAAGAAACCAGCATCAACAATTACATCCACAGTCAACAAATCTGTTAACCTGGAAGATCCATGAGACACCTTGAAATGCACCCCGAAATTAATCCATTTTAAACTGCAGCAGAAGCACCAAATAGAATTTCCAAGACACACAAAAAAAAAGCAAGAAGAAAAGCCCTGCACTGTTTAGAATTTAAAAACAACCCATAATTGATGAGAAGTCATTGAAGACTGAACGAAGAACTGAAATTCCCTTCTCCCAGAAACCACTTCGTTACACTGACGCATTATACACGTGCCCCAAACTCCCTCTATCATTCTACTTCTGTGACAATTCTACATGCTCAAGGATGGCTGGATCAGTTCCAAAAACTCATATACTATTAGCAGCTTTGCTGAAGATTATTTAATAAAGTAACACTAGCTGCCCAGCAAACGAGCCAGAATGCAGAAATACAGTCATGCTTAAATAATTTTGTCTTGTTAATCTCAGAATTACCACCCTGATTCTTTCACAGAACAGGACAGCAGTGGGGAGGGTGAGTTCTAGAGGCATTCATGTTTCACAGACACTAATCTCTCTCCTCACTGTCAAAAAGGAAATCTCAGAAACATGGGACTAAGAACCATTTATAAGTACTTGATTATGCCAAACGTCTTTCAAAAGCGTAAGAAAATATTTCCTTACACCTCCCCCAAAACAAAAAGGTGTTCACAGTCTTGCCATAATAAATTCTCATGTTGAACTTCAAATACAATCTTTTCTTGCTTGTAAGATTACCAATAACTACATTTCTCAAGAGGAATGTCAGTCAAACTGCATAAATATAGCAATATAATGCTATATAGACATTATAATCCTATATAGACTAATAAAGGTATCACAAAACAAAATATAAACTTGGGCTCCAACGCTCAATTACTCATAGCAGCTTAGTGCCAATATTTATCATTACTTTTATAGCAAGCCTGTTCTCTTAAACTATTCCCAGAAAAGTAGCGAGGAAGAACAAAACTAACCCTGAACCTGACATGCCTGTTATTCCCACTTCAAAGGGAGTGCTTCTGGTTATTTTGGGGTATGAGAATGAAAGGATAGTGTTCCTGCTTCCCTGCTCCTCTCAAAAACAGGACATCTAGTTCAAAGCTGGTTTGGGGGAATTTGCATTACAGGTGCAGAAGTGCTTGTGACAATACTGCCAATCTGCCAAGAATATCAAGACAATTTGGGAGACAAACCAGCAAACCATTGGAAAAAAAGGCAAGAGCAATTCCCACCATGTGCTGCACCTGGCCTCGCCGGCTGGACAGCCCAGCACTCAATTTTGACAAACTGAGAGGAGTGGTATAATAGTCTGCTAGCTTAAAAACAGAAATATGCCTCAAGATCTACTTAATATATTTAACCATATTAGATAAGACTTTGATGGAGCTTAAATGATCTGGATTAAGACAGAAGGTTCTCACACCATCTAATAATTTAATACAGCACTCCTCCATTAGTCTGCACAGCTCCTCGCTGCAATCTGAAACAAGGCANAGCTATAGGGTGGGGAAAGTGATATACCCTACACTGAATCTGAGACTGGTCAGGTTTTAAACAGTTTATTTCTCAAAAAAAAAAAAAAAGTTTCCAAGATATAAATTATTATGCTGAAAAACAGCTAAAACACTACAGAGATCTATTAATTACACCGAGTTTTCTTTTGCTAAAGCCAATGAGTAAACTACCAAGTGAAACAAAATAGTGGCACCACTAATATATCCAAGAAGTTTTGTTATTAAAATACATACCACTGTGATATCACAGCAGATGATACTGTTATATTTCAAAGTTTATTATTTTTTGAGTGAAATCTATGCTAAACAAAACAGATAACACAAAGAGGCTATTTTTGGGCAGTTATTTCCCAGTAGTCTTGAACAAGCAACTCCATTCCTGACTCTACAATTAATCTGCCAAACTTCCTTTCAGCAGACTACTTACTCTGTAGCTCAGTGAATATTACAGAAATCTAACTACAGAGTATTAAAACTTATATTAAAAACCCCAAGTTTTTAAAATTAAACATACTCCTTTATAAAGGCACATATAATCCTCAAATCATTATATGCCTGTTAAATTCTTATAAACGTAGGAACATATGAATTAAAACCCCTGGACTTTATTATCACACTGCAGCAAAGTCACAACTCTCAACCAAAGCAAAGAAACCAGCATCAACAATTACATCCACAGTCAACAAATCTGTTAACCTGGAAGATCCATGAGACACCTTGAAATGCACCCCGAAATTAATCCATTTTAAACTGCAGCAGAAGCACCAAATAGAATTTCCAAGACACACAAAAAAAAAGCAAGAAGAAAAGCCCTGCACTGTTTAGAATTTAAAAACAACCCATAATTGATGAGAAGTCATTGAAGACTGAACGAAGAACTGAAATTCCCTTCTCCCAGAAACCACTTCGTTACACTGACGCATTATACACGTGCCCCAAACTCCCTCTATCATTCTACTTCTGTGACAATTCTACATGCTCAAGGATGGCTGGATCAGTTCCAAAAACTCATATACTATTAGCAGCTTTGCTGAAGATTATTTAATAAAGTAACACTAGCTGCCCAGCAAACGAGCCAGAATGCAGAAATACAGTCATGCTTAAATAATTTTGTCTTGTTAATCTCAGAATTACCACCCTGATTCTTTCACAGAACAGGACAGCAGTGGGGAGGGTGAGTTCTAGAGGCATTCATGTTTCACAGACACTAATCTCTCTCCTCACTGTCAAAAAGGAAATCTCAGAAACATGGGACTAAGAACCATTTATAAGTACTTGATTATGCCAAACGTCTTTCAAAAGCGTAAGAAAATATTTCCTTACACCTCCCCCAAAACAAAAAGGTGTTCACAGTCTTGCCATAATAAATTCTCATGTTGAACTTCAAATACAATCTTTTCTTGCTTGTAAGATTACCAATAACTACATTTCTCAAGAGGAATGTCAGTCAAACTGCATAAATATAGCAATATAATGCTATATAGACATTATAATCCTATATAGACTAATAAAGGTATCACAAAACAAAATATAAACTTGGGCTCCAACGCTCAATTACTCATAGCAGCTTAGTGCCAATATTTATCATTACTTTTATAGCAAGCCTGTTCTCTTAAACTATTCCCAGAAAAGTAGCGAGGAAGAACAAAACTAACCCTGAACCTGACATGCCTGTTATTCCCACTTCAAAGGGAGTGCTTCTGGTTATTTTGGGGTATGAGAATGAAAGGATAGTGTTCCTGCTTCCCTGCTCCTCTCAAAAACAGGACATCTAGTTCAAAGCTGGTTTGGGGGAATTTGCATTACAGGTGCAGAAGTGCTTGTGACAATACTGCCAATCTGCCAAGAATATCAAGACAATTTGGGAGACAAACCAGCAAACCATTGGAAAAAAAGGCAAGAGCAATTCCCACCATGTGCTGCACCTGGCCTCGCCGGCTGGACAGCCCAGCACTCAATTTTGACAAACTGAGAGGAGTGGTATAATAGTCTGCTAGCTTAAAAACAGAAATATGCCTCAAGATCTACTTAATATATTTAACCATATTAGATAAGACTTTGATGGAGCTTAAATGATCTGGATTAAGACAGAAGGTTCTCACACCATCTAATAATTTAATACAGCACTCCTCCATTAGTCTGCACAGCTCCTCGCTGCAATCTGAAACAAGGCAGTCAGAAAGCAATCAGGACTGCAGACATCATTAAGTAATAATATTAAGAAAATGGAGTAAACCTCTGTAGCATTACCAAAATTAACCCCTCTCAGTGTTTCCCTAAGTATCTGTTACAGGTTATTCTTTGAGACTCCACAACACAGACTTTCAGTATGACTCCATTCAAACACCCTTATCATTTATATAATTTATATATTTTTTTAAAAAGTCATTTTTCCATATCATCTGAACCCCTCTTTCTCTCACAAAAGTTCAACTCTTCAGAGTCATTTAACCTGTATTTTGTTTACAATATAAACCTTCCTTAAAACTTCATTCAAAGATCACTGGCTTTTCTAACACGTGGCCTGCTCATCACAGCCATCCAAAGCGTTGTTAAAACTACCACTCTAAACCCCAGTTTGGTCTCATGAAAGCCCCACACACGCTGGTATTTCCCACTTCAGACCTAAATCTCTCTTTTGCACCTTCTTCCCTTCTTTCCCAGGTACCTTCCTATTGCACCTGGAAAAGGCAGAACTGCACCAGAAGGGCTGCTTGTTTTTCACAGATGGCCGTGAACTCACCCTCCTAACCTGCCCCATGTCTAAGAAAACTACTTTTTTCACCGTTTTTCCCTCCAGTTCCTTCTCACGACATCGCTGCTTCAGCACCGCTACTGAACTCTCTTGTGCAGAGCCCTTCAAGACGTACAAATTTATCAGCTAGACTGCTCCCAGAGCACTGACAAGGGACGCGGCTCTACTTTCCCCTCGTTGTCCCTTAGCTCGGACGCTGCTGGAGAGGGAGGGAATACCGATACTATTAGCGCGGAACCTCCAGCCAGGCCGGTAGCCGTCACACAGCCCTCCTCCTTCGGCCGCAGCCGGGCCCGCCACGCCATGCCCCACGGAGAGGCCTCACCCCGCCGCGCTCAGCCCAGAGCGGCGGGCAGGGCCCGCAGCTCGGCATGAAGGGGACCGTCCTCAGAGCTCGGCAGAGCCACTACCGAGGAACCCCGACCGCTCCCGCACGCCCCGGCCCTACCTCGGATATCCACCGCCGCCATGGCCGCGACACACCACCCACTTCCGCCCGCAGCCCTGGCCACGGCGCAGCAGCGAGCAGCGGAAGCGGGGCAGAGAGGCGGGAAACGAGAGCGGAGACACGCCCAGCGGGCCGGGCCAGCTGGAGGGAAGGTAGCCGTCGCTTCAACCTTACCTTGCACAGCGTAGGATACGCCCGTTTTCCCAGCGCCCAGTCCCTGGCCGGGGAAACTTGAGCGTGAAGCGGAGAGTTGCGCTGCTCTAGACTCCACCCACTCGCGCGAGGTGACCTGCTCTTCACCCAGGAGCATAACTAGGATGGTGGCACCAGCTATGGAACAGAAATGCATCTTTAATGCTAGTTCTGAGTTGTTTATTCAAAAACACAGATACTGGCATTGTTTTTACAACCGATCTCACCTCTGCCCTCTGGTCACTTTGCAAGTGACAGATATGTGGGCTGCAGGTTGCTGCTGACCATCGCACCCATCCCAGTTCAGTTGGCTGTGGCAGCTCTGATTTCGGTGGCTATGCGTGTAATACAGGACATTTGAAATCACACCTTAGCATGGTTCCTGGCTTGAGGTTTGGTCTATGGCATTTTAAGTGATACCACCAGACTTTATAAGTTGAAAAACAACATTCAGGAGGTGGAAGAACATATATACACTCAAGCTGTAACAATCTTTTTATGTAGATTGACAACCACAATCTACCAATCTGCTTTCCAGAGCACTAACTACCCCAGTGTCCTGCTAGAGTAGCCCCACATGTATAAAGTACAGGAAAGGGATAATATCATTATTGATACAGGGGTCTCAATGGGCCCCCACTGCTTCCCTGCTTCTTCCTGACTAACAATGTAACAAACAGGTGTGAAGATAGTCCACTGAACATTTTTGAAGATAAGGAAGTGGCAGTAGGGACACTATCAAGGTAGCAATAGGGTTGGGGGATTCTTTAATGTGCTTCAGTGTCCCTGAAAATAATAAGCTAGATGCAGAAGATCCAGCCTGGACTAGTTCTGTGGCAGAGGAGAGTGCCATAAATCCACAGAGCATGCACAAGGGAAAAGGTTACTAGGGGTGACGAAGAAGAGGATGCAGCCTTCATCCTCAACAACCCCTAAAGACCCCCACCAGAATTTACTGCACCTGCCTAGAAGGTTGGAGACCTCATTCTGAGAAGCTAAGTTCTCTGAAATGTATCTTAGTTTAAGCACCCAAAGTAAGATATTTTTGTAATTTCTGTGTGTCAAGGCTGCATCTCTACAAGGGGGGTGATAACATGTCCCTTAACTCTAAGTGGTTTATGAAAATAAATTTAATGATGTCTGCAAAAATATAATGATGCTGGGGTGGTTAGTGTCCTGAGGAAATTAGCAATCCCCTCTTCAAAAAAGGATTTGCTTAATGTACAAAAAAAAAGTAAAAAAAACTGAACTGTGGAAGAATTAGTACTGAACAGATGAGCACTGTCCACCTTATACACCGAAGACAGAACAACACTATGAAAACATGCACATGATAGTGTTTAATGGCACAACTACATTAAAAAATCAAATCAATGTTCTCATTCCTGAGTGCTTGTCTTTGTTCCTGTGCAATATACTTTTTCACTGGGTAATTCACTTGTGCGCAGACTGCAGATCCCCATCCATAAGTTAACTGCTAC
The DNA here is from genome assembly GCA_013401355.1 of Ceyx cyanopectus. NCBI lineage: Eukaryota > Metazoa > Chordata > Aves > Coraciiformes > Alcedinidae > Ceyx > Ceyx cyanopectus. The sequence goes on from VYZU01008493.1 coordinate 18,556, forward strand.
TTGTGAACAGTTTCTACCTTTGCCAAACACATCTCACTGGTGTTACCCACAGCAGTGTGTTTCAAAAAGATTAGGACAACCAAGAGGTTGTCATTCTAAACACAATGTTTAAATATCCCTGTCACAGACAATCCTCCTGGGGAGCAGAAATGCCACCAGACATAACAGCCATTCTTCTGGAGCATCTCTGATGCCCTGTCTCATTCTATTTTTGTGCAAACCATTTCTCCTCAGTAGCAAATGGGAACTCAACCTCCATTTTAATTATTAATGTTGTCCATCTTTCCTGCTGACGCTGCACCTCTCCTCAGCAAGTGTATCTTCAGATGAGTGAGGGACTGAAAAGCAAAGACTCCTGAGTGGGAAGTAATGGGGCTTTATGGCATACAATAAATCTTCAATTTCACTGTGAGACCAGCCAAAGCACTGCTGGAAAGAATTGTTCATCTGGTAACATTTTCACCTTCTACTGCAGTATAAAAGTCTGGGGCTTTTTCACTCAGTTTCCTCTAAAGTGAGAGTCCTAATGAGCATTGTGGTTTTGTCTTTGTTAGCAGGAGGATTACAGATGGGGAGCTAACAAAAGCTATCAGGTAAAATGAGGAATTTGTACATGCTGATTTTAATGTCAAAGGCAGGCGCCTTAAGCAATGATTATTTACACATATTCATTCCATTTGTGCATTTTAAAAATGCATAAAATACTTGGATAAAGCCTAGCACACTTCATGCCCGGTGTTTGGATGACGGTTAATGTCATCCTCTCCTCAGTGGAATTATTTTTATGTATTTGTCCGATCAGAACTAATGAGGAATCTCATCCTACTATGGCCTCCTCTGTTAGGCACTACATGTCCAAAAGGGACAGTCTCTAATTTACAATGTTCCTTATTACCAATAGATGCATGTCGCGGCAGTTTGTAGAAACAGTCTCAACACAGATCAATGTAATCAAAGTTGAAGCCATTTTATTCAAGCATACACACACCTTATATATTTTTCCTTTATCAGTATAAGAGCTACTTCCTATTACTATTGTCTACAAGTTCTGTACACACATCTTATTATAGTGCCCAGTATCTAACAACATTAACAGAACACCTGTATTCTCACACTACTTGTTCCTTCTCATTGTCCTTCTCAACTCCCTTCATCACCCAGCCCATGTACCTTTCTCATAACAAGCTATTCAGGAAGTGTTATCCTAACCACAGCCTGAGAACTCCAGGCCCATTAACTTTCCCACAAGTCAGTATCACTGTTATGTAAGAGCAATCCTGGACAGGCCCTAAGGACCAGAGAAATCCCAGATATATTAAAGCAACAGTGAGTCTGGATGAGCGACATGTCCATTCTCCTCAAGATACATTGCAACAGACACAGGATTAGCAGTACCGAGCACACCAATCACAATATGGGTACAATGGAGACACCACCAGGGACTCCCTTTATAGCCTCAAATAAGCTAAATAAGTTATATTGAGAGGACTACATCTACATATGGAAGGAAAATAATATCTGTGAACATTTTCAGCAGCCTATGGAGATGGAACAAATAAACTAGCTAAGGACACCCAGTGAAAAGTACCGTGTATGCATCCTTATCACACATATGTTTTCTAAAACTTATTAGAGGCTGCTGAACAATGAGATCATCACAGCAGTTTGGATTCTGACAACCTGCATTTGAACTCACAGATTAATAGTAAAAAGCTTCAAATGCCATTCTGTGTTCTGGGCAAATCTATTTCTGCAGTGAAGCACAAGGGAGATTTAAATTCCTCTGCTAATGCAAAATTGCTGGGCTTGAATTACTCATTAAATAAGTGATTTGCTGCTGGTTTTATAGTAAATAGAAATGGGGAAATGCTCATTTAAATTCTTATCTTTTGCTTTGGAGGAAAGACATAAAAAAATGAACACACCTGTGATGTGAAATGATGGGCAATGGAAGGAAAACACTGAAACCACAAAATTTTAAAGGGGAGAAAGGGAAGGTTTGAGTGGACTGATATGAGTTCAACCTCCTTATTTTGTTTTAACATTTTTGTTGGTGAAGTCTCTTTCCACCTTGAAACGGATTACAACATAACCAGTATCTTCAGATGGCACTACATATGCACTTCACAGAACAGCTTCCAGTAGGCCTCAAAAGCCATCATTGAATTGTGTTTTAGAAACCCATAACACAGCCAAATCACAGAATTCTGGTTTTTAAATCCTTAATCAGGCACTTTTGCTGACTTCAAAATCTGTTAATTTCCCCTTTCATTCAGTGCATCTGCCTGTACTTCTCCTTTTCCCGAGATGCAGTTTTCTGCATGGTTTTTATAAATACCACTAATCACATGCATTGACTACAGATTTAAAAAAAAAAAAAAGAAAAAAGAAAAAAAGCTTGTTTGCTCTTTTTTTTTCTCCTGGATAAATGCCACAGGGAAGATCTAACTAAAGTTGCTGCAATGATATTGTGAGCTGGTGCCCTCTTCAAAACAGGGTCCCCCCTCATTGCTTTCAGCTCTGGGCTGCATAAAGCAGAGAAGCTGGGGAACATTAACAAAGGTGATGCTCCTGGCATCCTCAGAGCATTTTAATATATAGTATAGTGCAGTATTGGAGTCACCTGTTCAAAGAAATGGGGAAAAAAAGTGAAAACCTTGCTAATAGCCTAAAAGTTTACTGAAAACAATCTCACAACAAGCCCCTAAAGGTTTTCTGACAAGAAATTAATGAAGACCAAATGTCAGGATGCCACATGGCTGCTAACAACTGCAGGCAAGAGGAGAAATGAGCTCCCAAGCAAAAGAGGCACCAGCTATGTAATCTCATGCATGATCATGTATTAAAACCACACTGAAGCTCCAGATGCTGGTGTTCATGTTCCTGCAGGCATCTCTGCTGCTTCATTAGCATTATCAACACAAAAGCCATGACAGAGAAAGAAGCAACAAGTCCAATCTGCATGTGTCGGCTCAGTCAGAAGGGACTGGTGGGAGAAGCAGAAGCTGCCCGAGTTCTGAGGGCCACACATGGCAAGCGCAGACGTGCTGAGGAAGAGGCAGATCTGGCTGTCAGGCAACCCCAGAGCACAGCGTACATCACACACAGCTCTACCTGTCTGCATGCATTTGCTGGACTGGGAGTCAACTACTGTTTTATTTCCAGCTGGTTTCTAAAGGACAGATCAGGGGCCTGGAGCAGAGCCCTGGCTCTGCTCACTGCTGTTGAACAGGCAGCAAGTGACTACTGACAGCCAAAGCTTCTCCAGGAGAGGGAAGAAAAGTAAAGCAATTGCTTCCTCCTGCATCCTCTGTGTTGCACATGCCTGAGCATCTAATAATCCCAATCTCTGGACTGCGCTATAGATTTTGCATATATAAAATAGCTTTTGGTAAGCCTCGAATGTCATCATTTTACTGTATTGTAAACCCTGTTATGGCCAAATTGTGAAGTCCTTGATTTTTACGCCCAGTCAAGCACTTGGCTGATCTGAAAGCAGGTTTTAATAAGAGTTTCTCTAGTCTGATGAAAAAAAATTAGGATTTGTTTTCTTGGTTTACTGTACTTTCTATTAAAAACCAGGGCGTTGGTTTGGCAGTGAGCCCGTTGCTACCCAGTGGGAGGATGCAAAACATAGACAGGCTGGCCAGATCAGGAAGCAAGAAAGAAACGCTTGATTTCAGTGTTTCAAGATTGGAGAGAGCTGAAAAATCCAACAAGCAACATCAGTGGCAAAACAGGATTGAAACCTCTAAAAATCTCTCTGCTAGAACAACTCTAGGGTTTACAATGCTTAAAATAACTATTTAGGTTCAGTGAAGAATTTTAATCTCTGCTCTGTCACATACTTTTCTATTTTTCCTCTGCACCCTCTGTCTGCCTAAAACAGATTTTCTCGCCTACTATGAAATCTTAGTGTGCTCACTCCATCACTGTCTCAGGCACCTAATTACCCAGGCAGGTCCTTGATTGGATTCCTTCTTCCCCACTCTCACTGTATTTTTACTGGTGTTGGTTGCCTGGTAACTCTAACACCCCCTACTTCCCTCACAGGAATTTTATGTGTGTGTCCTCAACAGGTAGTGATTAAAAAAACCCAACCAACCAACATTATTTCTGTCCTGACTGGTATGTCCCTTTTTCACCTGTTCCTCAACACTACAAATGTTGAAGGCAGACAAGTCACCCAAACGGTGACCCCGTTGACTATCTCCACATAGTTAGGGCTGCTCACCCCTGGGCTCAGAGTGAGAATAAATTAACACTAATGACTGAGCTAACTAACCTACAGTTGGGAACTTGGACCATTTGCCAGGCCTCTGAAAAACGAGCTATATCTGAAAAATACCGCAATATCAAAGGCTTGCAGTTTGACACTGTTTTGGGGAGAAGTTCCAGTTGGGTAGAGGTGACATGGGTTTATGGAGGCCTTTCAGCTCCTCAGTTACATGGGGCTTTTGTCTGCTTAGTCTGCACAAGGTATTTTCAGAGATGAGATTTACCTTGTCACTCCAAGTGTGGCTGAGAGGATGTGGGTTCCTCTTCCTTAAACTAGAAAGGGCTCAATGGGGTAGGAAATCACTAGTGAATCAGGACTCGGCATGGGCTCTGGGAACACATACAGGGGCATATTTTCTGCTCATATAGCTCTGGACTGCAATTTGCAGAGAAATCCCATTCTCACGATCATCTACCCCTTCTTCTACAGGAGCAGCAAAATTCCTACCACAGACAGCATTAAAAATGACGAGTCTTCCTTCCCAAATGCAGATTATCTCATGTTTTGCTTCAGTGTGGTCCCAAAGATCCCTTGGGTATCAGAACAATATCAGCCCATCATACTGCTAGTGCTGCAGTCTTCAAGATCAGTCTTGCTATGGCACTTCACAAAAACTTAGAGGCTGTCTTTGTGACTCTGCCTTCTCAATGTACAAAGCTGGAAAAATTCTAGATTAGCAGGAGGACACTTTCTAGTACATTTTGCACGAGAGAAATTTCCATCTCAGACAGATCAGCCAAGAATGGGTTAGTTGTATTTTACATCAGACTTTGATAGAAAAAGAGTAGGTTAAATTAATTGAGCTCACATAAGAGATTCAGCTCCAGAAGACTGACAAATCCACACTGATACCAGAGCCTCACTGATGCAAATGAAAGCACCACTGCACCTCTCTTTTTTGCAGATCATACACAAGTCAGTAGGTACGTTGCAACTTACAGAATAGGATGGGATAATTGCACATCCAGCAAAGAACTATGTTTTCCTATTGGTACAATGGAGAGCGAAGCAAGGATGATTACAGATTAACAAGCAAAATATCTTATTTGATCATTCCTCCCACTTCCCTGTGTTATAAATACAGCCTTTGTTGAACAGGATAGCAAGGCAGGAGATATATGAATATAGCTGATCTACTGGAGTGAAGCCAGAAAGGCAAAGCCAGGCATGTGTTTCTATTGTACTTAGCACAGTGGGGCTCCACAGGGTCTCAGAAACTATCATGATCCAGAGATAAATAATGATATTAGGAATATCAGGAGATGAATACAGACAAGCTGTAGGTCCTATGAGTCTGTCAAAAATTAACATTTACCATCAGCAATACACCACATGACTGACCTTCATAGCTTGGTTCAGTGCCATGAATTGTAGACTGTTGTCTCAGAGAACAGAAGGTAATGAACGCTCTCCATCAATTAGGCTGTTTCTTCAGGACAGGCTTCCTCAGTATGGAATAAATAGGCAGCAAAGTGTTTAATTCATGTATAGAGCATTGCATCTGTAAAAAATTACATCTATAAGAAATTGCATTTCTGCCCAACAGAAAGCATCCTTTGCATTTCTACCCACCAGAAAGCATCCTTAAATAATCATCTTGGGCTCTGTACTGAAAAAGGACATTATGAACCTTACCAAGCTATAGGGCCTTGTTCACCAAGCCCCAAAATAACCCTTGCTTAGTCTCTGATGCTCTACCAAATCTCTCCATTGTGTTAAACTTTTTTTATAGTCCAAGTTGTAACAAGATTTGGATTTAAAGAAGGCTGACTTAAATGTGCTTCCTTGCCTTTGTAAATCCACTATCAGAGCTGTGGTGAAAGCAACGTCCTTCAGACTTAAGCTGGACTTGGCTGACTGGAGTATCTTTTCCATCCATATTACACATCTGTGCAACTCACTGCGATTGTTCCTTCCCAAAAGGGAAAGGTGACCAGAGAGGAACATTTTATAGATTATTACTTACTAGCCTTTGAGAAGAAACCTTGGGAGAATAACTGACCATTTCAAACTGTATCTCAGGTGTGTATCAAGGCTAGAGAAGCTGTAGCCTACATTTTTGTATTGCTCATGGGTTTCCTACTTTCTCATCCACAGTGGCTTTTATGACATATCAAATGTTTCCTCTGACATTGAGCATTTACAAAAGCAGACATGGAAAGCTGTATCCAACACATATTTGTCTCTCTGTATGAGTCTCATTTATTAAAATTAATATGTCTACCTATAATTTATAGCCATTGTAAAATGTACTTATAAATATGATCATATCTTCCAATATGTCTATAGGAAAAAATACATAATACATTAAATGCTATACATTCTTTAATTTCACCCCTAAGATTTCATTACATTGCTACATTTAGCCTATTTCCAGGGCTAAACTATAGCAGTTGTTCTTATCACCCAATGACTCTTCCCCAGCTAGTAAGAGGGAATCAAAAAAGCAAATGGAAACCCATAGGTTGAAGTGAAAACAGATTTAATGAAACAGCAAAACTAATATTAGCAGTAATGCCACTAAAAAGTTATACTCAACCCAGAAAATGCACAGTGGTCATAATAAACAAGAAAACAGTCCTCAGGAACAGAATGGTAGGTAAGTAAGCCCCTTCATGAATGGAAAAAAAAGGAAGAAAAGGAGCAGGAAAAGTTCTTAACATTAGCATGATATTTATGGTTCAGGATACACCTGTGGCCAACTGGGGTTAGCTGCCCTGGCTGACTCTAAACTGATAACAGCCTGCAGACAAGGGTGTGTCAGAGTATCACCTCCCAGACAGAAGAAAAATAAATCAATGAAGCTACAAAGATGTTGCTGCTTTTCCAGTGTTTCTACATAAAGCAACCTTTTCATAAAATATTTGCTGTGACATAAAAGTGATCTGCTTACTTTCAATCTATAGAACATTGTGTGTTATATGATGATCTGATCTGTAATGTGAGCATGACACCTAGTGATTATATAAATGCCTATATCCATAATGCAGATCAAATATTTCATTTCAGTATCCATCCTAATTCTAAAGCACTCTTAATGCATATGGTAAAAATTTAGAAGCAAGTTTGTAAGTATTTTGTCATTATGTGTCATATCTTCATTCCCTCATTTACTAGGAAGATACTAAAAACACATTATATACTTATAAGGTGGCTCCATTCATACACTGATGTCCCTCATCCCCCAACCCCCCTGTAAGAGATGCATCCAAGAAGCCTCAGACCAGCAGGTGGTGCTGGGACACGTCAGCGAGGCTGGGTCACTGGGAATAGTGGTAGACTCTCAGGGAGAGAGAGGTGGGAAGGTTATTAGGCTGAGATGAAAAAAGATGGGTGTGCATCTAAGAGGTTGGACTTTAACCTCAGGGTCTTGTCACCTGTCCTGGATCAAACCCCCAAAGGTTAATGCCCTGGCATACCACAGAGGTCTGGTTTCTGAAATCCGCAGCTTTGAGAGCTCTGTGCTGTTCACGAGCATCTGTTCACTCATTTTGTGTTATCAGCTGATGGATTTGTGGCAGTGTCTCCTCTTCTCATGAACATCACCTAAGAATAATTTGAGCAAACTGTGTGGCTTACTCTTCACACTTAGTAATGTAAGAGATATGGGTCACTGTACTAAGAACCCTTAAACACAGAGGAAAAAAGAATAACCAATAAACTAACCCAAATACTAAATGGGTTAGCATGTAAACAACACAAAGGCAATATACACCATTACTCCCAGTGGAGTGGTCCAATGCCCACCAACCCCAAAGCCTCCCCATACAGAATGAGTGATCTTGCTAATAAGGTCAAGCACAGCTTACTCTTCTAACCTCTCTGCATTTTTCAGTACTGGTATTTCTAAGCCTAGCACTGTGATGAGAGCAGTCAAATAATTGTGTAACTCCATAAAGGAAGGCAACGGCCCAGGGGAAGGCTGATCCTCATGATCAAGACTTCCTTAATTGAAAACCAATGGACTAAGAATTAAATGAAATCTGGATATTGAAGTCAGTGGTGGTTGACAGGAGATGGAATCAGAGAAGCAAGCAGAGGCATGGTCAATGAGTAATTTCATAAATCAATATTAATACAAATATTTTTGTTTTAGAAAAGCATCTGTTTTCTTTCTATTCAGACAGCAGATTTGGTTAGTATAAATTATGAGAATGAGGGCAAGAAAAGCCTGGTTTCAGATGAATTCCTCATAACTGCATTGACCTTGGCAAGATAAAATCCTAGAGAGCTGTAAAGTCTGTTATCTACTGTAGATTTGTTAGGTTTGTAGGCAGGTTCTCAGAAAGTTTGTGCCATATGCCCACATACTTCATTGGTACATGGACAGACCTCTGAATTTATGCAACGGGGATTTTGCAAGTCTATCTCTTGTAGAAAGTTTCCTGACTTTAACTGGACCAGACTAAGCCACTATGGCTTTTTGTCCCTGTTTAGAAAATTAGATTTCTCTTTAGTCAGTTTTCTCCACTTTGCCCATCTTGGGAAGTTCTGTTATTCATTTGGGAATAACATATCTTTTTCTAATTTTTATTTTATTTTATTTGTAGGGACTGATACAATCTGGAAAACAATGAATGCACGTCACTTCACAGCTCTGAAGAAAACTGTAAGTCAGGGCTCAGAAAAATTCTACTTGCTATTCCTGTTACAAGGATTACTAAAAAAAGGCTGGACATTTTAAAAATTAATTCAGGATTAAATTGGCTTCTCCTGAGAACAGTCATCTGGATACCAAATGGTACCTGTAGGGTGATGATAGATAAAAAGTCTTGCACATTTTGCCTGTTTATGCCTCATGGACATGGATTTTTCACTATCACTAAAATTTAGTTTTGTTTCCTCACTCATGTGCTGCTGAGGCCTCTGCTTGTCCCTGTTCTAGAATCCCGATTTGTACAAGAGTTCCAGCCACCACCTCATCTTTCAAAAAGCTGCACCAGACCCATCTTCAAACATCCTTTGCGCTGTTTTTATTGTAGCATTTCCTATTTTCTTCCTCATCCACAATATTGTTTTTGGTTTGTATTTTCCTCTTTCTACTCTGCCTTTGTTATTTCATGTGCTCACTACTTTTGATTTAAGAGCTCCTGTTCATCTCCCTCTCTGGAGCATCCATCAGATGCTCTCTAGATCACTGATTCTCCATTTTTCAAATGCCTGCTAAAAATATATTTTCCCCTTTTCCTAGTTAGTATTTAACTATATGCCTTGAAGTCACACAGTATGTTAATGAAATACTGTACAGGAATAAAAAATTACATCCAGCCTCCACATCTGACATTAATCAGGACTATATGTCTGGTTTTAGTAAATACTATACTTTGTATATACCAAAGGTTTTAAATAAGACATTATGAAGGAGGCAACACATTATTGATACATCGAGACAGGAAGCTCATAGCTGCCACCCAAGACAAAGGAATTTCTAGCTTTGGATGCTCCAACAGCAATTTTCCATCACTCTCTGCCAGTATGTGCTTTATTTGCAAAATTTTCATACTGTAAGCCTCTAAGGCAAGTGCAAAATGATGAAGGAGGGCCACATGTAGATTTTTTTTGAGAAATTTGGAAACAGTGCATCAAAACTACCTGTTTTTTTTACCTGGCGTGTTCTGAGGAAATGCATTTTATATTGCCCTAACAGTCATATACAAAGTATTTCAAACTTTGTGTCATTTAACTTTGTATTACTTGAGGGAGACAACTTGTACAAGGTACTTTCTCTAGAGCAAAACTGCCCCATGTTACAGCTTGCTTACATTATAGATGGCTTAAGTTAGTCATAGCCCAAATAGAGCCGCATGAAGGTAATGCTGAAAATGATACTTTATAATGGCAATTCTTTAGTTCAGTCTTTGACTTGAATTTCCCATAGCCACTGATTTAGCCAAGGGCTCTAATTCCTGTGTGTGTAAGGGCACGCACACGTATACATGTCCTTTGTATGTATACGTACACGTATACATACAAGACATTCATTTTTGCATTCACCAAGGACAGCTCATCAAACACCTTCACATATTACCTGGGATATCTGGGAGCCAAGCCACCAGGCGAAGGAACATTTCACTGTCACACAAAACACAGAAGTGAAAAAGGCACAGAGAAGGCCCAAGGCAGGCAGCAACAAGGAACAAATCTCAGAACATTAAAGAAAAATCAAATGTTAAGACAGTATTCAAAATCTCCTCCACACCTGGAAGCTTTCCTTTCCTGAGCTGCCAGGACACGCCTGATCAGGGCTGGGAAATTGTTGTGACAGCTGTGTACAGACAAGTAGGGCCATAAAGAATGCTCCTTGGACTCTCCTCAGGCCAATCCTGTTAATATAAGCTGTGCACAACAGCTTATGGGAAAGAAATACCTCTTCAAAGAGTATAATACAACAACAGTGTATAACGACTAAATAAATTTTCTGCAGTGAAATCCTTTGTGAGCTTCCATTAAATAGTGATAGTGCTAATCTCTACATGTTCACACTTGGGACCTTACATTTGCAATATCACGTGGCCCCTCTAAATGAGTTTGAAAGGCTTTCATACTTTAAGGCTCGTTAAAATTGCTCTTCTCTTTGCAGGATGAAGCAATGATATTTCCTCACTTAAGGCTCACTTAAGCCTCCGGTATACACAGAGTTATGCTGATACCACACCATACTGGCCACCTTCCATCACTACAGTGTCCTGGGAGATGAGGTCTAGCCTCAAAAGCTGCTAGCTGGGCAACAGAACCATTATTGCAACAGAAGAGGAAAGCTGAGACCCTCATATGTGAACTGCAGGCCTGATGTTACTAGGATCACACACAGATGGTAAGCTTCTGACAATGCTGCCTGGGGCTTTGCGCTCATCAGACCTCACAAAATTGTTTCTAGCAAATCTGTGATTGCATGTCCTCAGGAAAACCCCACACGCTGCAGGATGATGAATTCTGGGGATGCAGCAAGAAGTGTTCCTCTTTCAGAGCATTTCTCCATTTTTCTGCATTCTTGTGAGCAGATCACCCATACATGTGGTAAATGACCTTAAAGATCTCCATTTCCTGCTGCATCTTTCACTTGAGTGGTTTCACTGAAGCACTTCTTTAGGTACAGGGATCCCCATGATCAGAAATGGATCTGTCTCTAGGATTAAATGAGCCATCTGCTTAGCTATGCACTGCAGCACCCTCGGCATGCTAGGAGAGAGAGAAAAGCAAGCAGAATTAACTATATCCAACTGGGAAAGCAAGTGCAAACGAATTTATACTGCAATTTAACCCAGATCCTGCAGCTTACACTTCAAACTCAGTAACAGCACAAGCATATTAAAGGTCAGGATCATAAAACACCTTTGTCTCACCTCTCTTCCAAAGATAGCATAGCTAACTGAGCTGCAGGGCCTGCCAATCTGCCAACAAAGTGGCTAAGTACTCTCTTAGGGGAGAGTACAATTTACTGCTTCATCAGCTACACTTCATGAAATAGCTTGTTTCTCCTTGGAGGCCACTCATCTGATTGCCATCTACAACTTGCGGGGACTTTTGAGACAAGACAGGAAAACAGCAGGAACTTTCCCTTTGACATCAGCCCAGTCAGGTACATCCAGCACAGCAAGAGCCTTCCCAGAAGCCAGGGTTTGGTACACATCAGGCATGACAAAGTTGGTAGGCACTGAATCTTCACCTGAGTGAAGACTGGCCCATCAAATAAGACAATAAAAATGGGTGTCATATGTGAGATAATTNTGGTTTTAGTAAATACTATACTTTGTATATACCAAAGGTTTTAAATAAGACATTATGAAGGAGGCAACACATTATTGATACATCGAGACAGGAAGCTCATAGCTGCCACCCAAGACAAAGGAATTTCTAGCTTTGGATGCTCCAACAGCAATTTTCCATCACTCTCTGCCAGTATGTGCTTTATTTGCAAAATTTTCATACTGTAAGCCTCTAAGGCAAGTGCAAAATGATGAAGGAGGGCCACATGTAGATTTTTTTTGAGAAATTTGGAAACAGTGCATCAAAACTACCTGTTTTTTTTACCTGGCGTGTTCTGAGGAAATGCATTTTATATTGCCCTAACAGTCATATACAAAGTATTTCAAACTTTGTGTCATTTAACTTTGTATTACTTGAGGGAGACAACTTGTACAAGGTACTTTCTCTAGAGCAAAACTGCCCCATGTTACAGCTTGCTTACAACAAGGAACAAATCTCAGAACATTAAAGAAAAATCAAATGTTAAGACAGTATTCAAAATCTCCTCCACACCTGGAAGCTTTCCTTTCCTGAGCTGCCAGGACACGCCTGATCAGGGCTGGGAAATTGTTGTGACAGCTGTGTACAGACAAGTAGGGCCATAAAGAATGCTCCTTGGACTCTCCTCAGGCCAATCCTGTTAATATAAGCTGTGCACAACAGCTTATGGGAAAGAAATACCTCTTCAAAGAGTATAATACAACAACAGTGTATAACGACTAAATAAATTTTCTGCAGTGAAATCCTTTGTGAGCTTCCATTAAATAGTGATAGTGCTAATCTCTACATGTTCACACTTGGGACCTTACATTTGCAATATCACGTGGCCCCTCTAAATGAGTTTGAAAGGCTTTCATACTTTAAGGCTCGTTAAAATTGCTCTTCTCTTTGCAGGATGAAGCAATGATATTTCCTCACTTAAGGCTCACTTAAGCCTCCGGTATACACAGAGTTATGCTGATACCACACCATACTGGCCACCTTCCATCACTACAGTGTCCTGGGAGATGAGGTCTAGCCTCAAAAGCTGCTAGCTGGGCAACAGAACCATTATTGCAACAGAAGAGGAAAGCTGAGACCCTCATATGTGAACTGCAGGCCTGATGTTACTAGGATCACACACAGATGGTAAGCTTCTGACAATGCTGCCTGGGGCTTTGCGCTCATCAGACCTCACAAAATTGTTTCTAGCAAATCTGTGATTGCATGTCCTCAGGAAAACCCCACACGCTGCAGGATGATGAATTCTGGGGATGCAGCAAGAAGTGTTCCTCTTTCAGAGCATTTCTCCATTTTTCTGCATTCTTGTGAGCAGATCACCCATACATGTGGTAAATGACCTTAAAGATCTCCATTTCCTGCTGCATCTTTCACTTGAGTGGTTTCACTGAAGCACTTCTTTAGGTACAGGGATCCCCATGATCAGAAATGGATCTGTCTCTAGGATTAAATGAGCCATCTGCTTAGCTATGCACTGCAGCACCCTCGGCATGCTAGGAGAGAGAGAAAAGCAAGCAGAATTAACTATATCCAACTGGGAAAGCAAGTGCAAACGAATTTATACTGCAATTTAACCCAGATCCTGCAGCTTACACTTCAAACTCAGTAACAGCACAAGCATATTAAAGGTCAGGATCATAAAACACCTTTGTCTCACCTCTCTTCCAAAGATAGCATAGCTAACTGAGCTGCAGGGCCTGCCAATCTGCCAACAAAGTGGCTAAGTACTCTCTTAGGGGAGAGTACAATTTACTGCTTCATCAGCTACACTTCATGAAATAGCTTGTTTCTCCTTGGAGGCCACTCATCTGATTGCCATCTACAACTTGCGGGGACTTTTGAGACAAGACAGGAAAACAGCAGGAACTTTCCCTTTGACATCAGCCCAGTCAGGTACATCCAGCACAGCAAGAGCCTTCCCAGAAGCCAGGGTTTGGTACACATCAGGCATGACAAAGTTGGTAGGCACTGAATCTTCACCTGAGTGAAGACTGGCCCATCAAATAAGACAATAAAAATGGGTGTCATATGTGAGATAATTAATGTAAGACCTGGTTTTCAAAGGAGTCACCAAACTAGGTATTTTCCAGACAAATCCGGTTGTTCTGAGATCTTAACTCCTTCACACGGGTACAAAAAAGGCATTAGAAAGGCAGTGACTTCTTCGCTCAGTCCAGTAGGTTCCTCCAGAGCATTGATGCTAACTTTCTAATGCAGATGTTGGAGGAGCCGACAAGGAGAGGAGCGATGCTGGACCTTCTACTGACCAACAAAGAGGGACTGGTTGAGGATGTGAAGGTAGGAGGCACCCGTGGCTGTAGTAACGACAAGATGGTGGAATTTAGAATTACAGGCAGCAGGCACAGGGCCACAAGCAGGATTGCTACCCTGGACTTCAGAAAGGCCAACCTTGGCCTTCTCAGGGAACTGCTTGGAAAAGCACCATAGGATAAGGCCCCGGAAGGCAAGGGGGCCCA
>VYZU01008494.1:0-43681 GCA_013401355.1 Ceyx cyanopectus
ACCCTCACTGAAAAGCTTTCCAGTAGGACCAGTTTTGCACTGCACTGGTGGTGAATTCTCTCCCAGCAGCTGGTGTGCTGGCAGTAAAGGCCAAGATCACACAGAATACACAGTTAAACTGGAGTTTGGGGCAGAACTGATTGACAGAGGTTCTGACACAACCCCAAAAGGTGAAAGAATCTGTTAATTCACTATGTGTCAATTCACTATGTGTTAATTCACTATGTGTTAATTCACTATGTGTTAATTCACTATGTGTTAATTCACTCTCCCTTCTTTTATCTTACACACCATCTTGGACTTTTAATTCCTTCCCTCTTCTCTCTTTTTTTATTTTTTTTAATGCCTGTTCATCTCTTTTGATGTCTGATATAAAAATCAGTGTGCTGGAAATATTGCAGTGAAGATGTGGGAACCCAAGCAGCACATGACTAGTGGGATTTCAGGTGCAACTCAGTGACCTCCTCCCCCACACACTGGCAGATAGAGTTTGCTTAGAAGCTGAAGAAAAAGAAAGAATATGAGAAAAAATGCATTTCATTTCAAAATAAATAAATAGCCTGATCTTGGCAGAATTTCCCACTTATGGTTTAGGGAGGTTTCTAAGGTTTCCAGCTTGCCAGTAGTTGCAGGCTTCATGTTTTGCACATTTTTCTTCCATGATGTCTGCAGCTCCTTTCTCCCCTGGCAGGTACAATGATGTCAGGACTCCAGGCACGAGGTGGGAAGCCCTGCAGCAGGAGGTGGGGAAGGCAGACTGTCATTTCCAGAGTGGGACACCACCTATTTGCTTTGTTTTTTGTAGCTTTCTCTGAGAAGCCTTTGTGGAGTGAGCTGCTGATTCAGCATTGCCTCCTGGGGAGCTCTGGGAGAGTGAGGATGTGAAGCTGAAACTCTAGATCTGGGGTTGGAACAGATCCTTGAAGCAGCAAAGCCAGTGCACAACACCCAGGCCTGCAGAGCCCTGAGGTTTTCTAAGGTGGCAGGCAAAACTCTGTCAGGTTTTGCAGGCAGGCAGACATCAGAACCAAGTGGGGCTGGCTGGCTGAGACCACCCAGGCAGGGATGGCCAGGCTCCCAGAATGCTTCCTGGGGTCATTCCCAGTTTCCATGGCCACTGTGACTCTCCTTCTCCAACCTGCCTTATTCTGGGCCTGGGATGGAGAAAATTCTGCTCACTGCTGGGTGGAAATGTAGGCACTGAGCAGAGGGTGACTTCTTGCTAGGGTGTTGTTGAACACTGCTTGGGTCTAGTGCAGCCTGTCCATCTGCTCCCTGGAGATGCTCATTTTAGAGCTCTTGATATTTCCCTCTGCTGAGCAGCTGCCTGCCTGACTACATGAGAGTGTTTTCAGATGCAAGGACCTGAAAGACATTCCAGTTTCTCCTAACACCCAGGCATTTTTCCTCAGATCTCCTCTGACCACCCTCTTTGTGGCTCTTTGCATCTCTCCTTTGAGTCCTTTGACACAGGTTCAGCATCCCCAGCTCAGGAACAGAGCTGGTTTGGATGAAACCACTGGTTTTTCTCTAGCCTCTCTCAGCCTGTCTATTTTCCTCTATTTTTTCTGTGTGCACTCTGACTTTAGATTTTAGAGGCTGCATCTCCAGGGGGTTCTTCACAGCAGGAAGGTGCAAAATTGCACCCTACAAATCACCTTCCTGTGGTGGAACATTTTATTTTTCTTCTTTTTCTTACCCCTGCAAATTGTGACATTAGGAATTCTCTGGATGCCAGTCCTGCTCCCATCTCTATCAGCCAAAACAAATCCCACCAATGTTTTTCTTCACAGCCTTACACCCTTCCAACACTGATGTCTGGGTAACAGCAGAAACTGCCTCCAGACCAGAACAACTTATCATAGGCAGCATTTCTAGATCAGGTCTTGTCTTCAACCTTCAGCCAGAACTCAGAGGGGAAGATGAAGTGGTGCCAGACCACACAGCTCATCCCTGTGATGGAGGAATAAGCCTTGCAGCCTGGCTTCCCTCCCAGGCAGATGCCAGCCATGGCCATACCCTGCTCAGAAGGGTTGGCCAGCTCTGGTTTCTCTTGCTTTGGCTGTTGTTCAGCACTAGATTCATGCTAAAGCTCAGTGGCAGATGCAAGAAACCTCCCTCTCCTCTACCTCCCACTGCTACCAGTGCAGCATTGTGATTTTTGTCAGCTATTTCTTGACCCTCTCATCTCTTGCAGTGCTGAATGCAGCTTCTAGTGAAGCACTGCCATCAAATCCTATCTTAATCCTCCTGTTTGCTATAAAAACCCCTTAAATTGGGAATTGTGGTCATCTGAGTGCTGCTTCTCCATGTCTGTGCAGGTGTTTGTAACATTGACAGCTGCATTTTTAGCCAGCATTTACCCACAGTGACAATTGCTTAGCCCTCCTCCACATTCCTCCATGAGCAAGTTAATAAACCCTACGTGCCACCTTTGCACTAGTGATTGTGCATTTTCAGCAGCATAGTTCGAGCTAAACCTTCATCCCAGTCTAAAACTCTTCTGGTTTAAATGCAATTTAAACTCCACCTGCTGGCTGAGCTCCTTAACCACACCGTGTCTTCACATACAGATGGCAAAGGGACTTAAGGAAGTTCCCTTTGCAGTGGTGAGGGGGCTCAAGAAAGATCTCAGCACACATTCCATGAAGAAAAATACTAGGCAAGGCTTCCTAAAGACATTAATGATCTCCACAGCTCTGCTCAACAGCAACATGTCTAAAAGATCTGATTTGCAAAAGCACTAATCACATTTGAAAAGGTTTGGCCACAGCAGAAATATTCTGAAGCTCAAATGGGTCCGAGGAGAAGCAGCAAATGTTCTCATAGTGAAAATAAAAATAAAAATAAAAAAAAGAAATTCATCAAGAAGGCTCCAGAGACCAAATGTTGCTTTGTTTGCCAAATCCAGTTTGCAGAAAAATAATTCCAGTCGTGGCAGAAGAGAGGATGTCACTAATTGTACCTGCATGTGCAGAACACCAGGGATACACACAACAGTGAGGGTGAGGGGATTGGTGCAGAACTGACATTTATTTCTGGTAGGATTCCTGCACATGCCAATGCTTTTACAGTACCAATTATTCTTCCCATTATTTCACCTATTTCTTATTAGGATTTTGTTTTCTGTAGCTAACAAAGCAACTTTGGTGAAAAACCAATGTATAGTTTAAGGAGCTGAGGTGCATCCAGGAGAAATGCTGAGCACTGGGAAATGTTTCTGTGGGTGATAAGGGCAATTTAGCATAAAACTGCACATTTCTTATTTGCACTAAACTGGACAGACCTTGGAAAAATGTTATGATCTTAATGAGACAGAAACCTCTGAGAATTCAGTGCACAGCATGGAGGGAAATCAAAAATTAATTTAAGAGGCATATTCCCAAGCTGTGGGGGTTACTCACAACAATCATCCCACTCAGGAAGTCAGCAAATACTTAACTAGTTTCTTCTCCAAACAGTACCATGGAAAGATTTAGGTTTTCATTTTGCTTCATACTCATATTTCATATTCATTTATTAGCCAATAAACAGCTGATGTGACAGCATTTCTGTTGTATGAATTGGTTGGAAAGGAGTGACCACAATGAGCACCCAGAGAATCCTTTACTTTCCAGAGCTGCATTTGTGGGACAGGTCAAGTGCCCCTTGAGACTCATTCTGCTTGCCTGGTTGATCCACCAGCTTCAGAATGACCCCCTAAGCACTTCCAAACAAATATCCTGGCATATTTCTCACTGATAACCCCCCTCCAGTGCTTTCCAGGAGCTGCTTTTTATGGACAAAACAAATGTCAACAGATGAATTAGCAAGAAGTAAGTAGAAGGGAATAAGGTATCCCAAAAATGGGTTGTGAACGAAGCAACAAGGAATATTTGTACACACACAAACAAAAAAGAAATATATATATGTTAGACAAAAAAAGAAGTGTATCTATGTTACAGGCACCTGCTTAATCTTATTGTGCCCTAGAACTGGGCACAGTTCTCAGCCCCGCCGAGTTCAGCTGCAGAGCCCGGGGTGCAGTTCTGGGGACTCCCGTAGAGGGAGATGTTGGTTTGTTTCTCCCTTCAAAGTTTTTTTTCTCTGTTCACGCCGTGGGGAAACCTTCCCGTGCTCCACCCTGCGCAGGCACTGCCCCGACACGTGGGTTTTGGAGTGGTGCAGAGCGGGCACTAGAAGCTGGCATCTCTCATTCAGCTCTGGCACTCACTTCAGTGTTCCCACTGGCCTGATGCACGGACTCTACTCCCCAGAGAGCTGAAGACAGACAGTGACATGGCAATAAATTCTTAATAAATTCAATAAATTCTACAGCATTCCCAGGGCTCTTTGGCTCCTCCAGCAAAGCCCAGGGTGACCACAGCACCTGGCACTGCTTTGGGCACCAACTTACTTCTGTGTCCACCACAAGCATCCAGCACCACCATGTATTTCTTCATTCTGCACCCCTCTCTCTGCAGAGAAAACATCCTTCAAACTCCAGAAAACCATGTTCTCTCTGATATGAATGAATTTCTGAAGTTCAAACTGAGGACAGCAGCCTCTAGCAAGCTGCTGTTTGCTGTGATAGTTGGCAATCTTTCTGTCTGCAAGAGAAGTTTTGTTCCACTTCAAGAGCAGGGTTTGGCTCCTGAGCTGGATACAAAAGCCCCTGATTCCCCTGCTGCTTGCTATGGCAGAGGACTCTAATTCTCTTGACTCCTTCATGAACTATATTCTTTATCATGTCTGTTGTCCAGCACAGGAGCTTTTTAAATGAGTATTCCTCAGAGAGGTGATCTGATTTTGCTCTCACAGGCAGAGAAAGGAGTCTGCTTTAAAAATAACCTCTTCTTTGAAATGCTGCATCCTAGTGCTCTCATGCAGAACAGTGGTTAGTAAAGTATTCCATAGCAACAGCCACATCTTAATGGAAGATCATCTCCTGGACATCTCCCTCTGCTTTGCTGCAATTACCAGCTATGTCTCCTACCACCAGCAATTAGATCAAATCCCTCTGGCAACTGCAGCTATTGCTTACATGGAAAATTAATGTTGGGGAAGCAATGGGATTGCAGAATGAAAAAGAAGAAATGGGAGTTATTACATGACTATCCACCAAGCTTTTCACCAGCTACCAGGAACCATTGAGCAGATCATCATGGGATGCCATTTTGAATCCTCTGACTTAATAACAGAAACCATAGCTCTTAGATTCCAGCCTTGCTTTGCACAATAACACAGAACTTCCCCCAGCCACTTGACATTAAAATGCAGTCCCCCAAGAGGCAGTTTGAATTCCAGAAGAGGATGAACTGCTTTTGCTTAATGCACAACCTGGGTTATGCTCAGAGCAGAAGGCTGAGAACATGAGAGGCTGACAAAGGTCCCTCTTCTCTGGGTGCTCAAAGGTGCTTCAGGCTTATTTTAGAGCCCACTTCTTCCCCATTGCTGGGAAACAAGCACTGACATCAGTTTCCTGATGCCACCCTGGCCTGCTGCTGTTGGGCTACTGCTTTTAGAGCTTCAAGCAGCATTTGGCTTTTAGTGGGAAGAAGGAGGTTTTGAAATTCATTATGCTGGAAGTTAATATTATCCCTAATCTACAGATTACTTATGATTTTACAGACTTTTTGTCTCCTTGAATCACACTATTCATTAGCTGTATGAATGACTTCACAACCCAGGTTGAAAGTGCAGCTTTCATAGTGGCTCTCCTTTTCCAGATTTAAAATGGAAAAGGTTTGCCTTCTATTAAAAAAAAACCAACCCTCTTAACATTATATTCAAAATATGTTCAAAGCAATTGAGAATTTTCTGATAGGGTGCATAAGCAGTTGGTATTTTTCTAGCAGCAGGCAGTGACTGAAGTGCCACACACAGTTGAAAAGTTGATTAGTACAAATTTCATCTTGGGAAGAAAAAAAAAGAGGTATCCTGGCTACAAAAATTTGGAACAAAAGAAGTGAATTATCTGTACTAACTTATCTCTGTCTACCAGCCTGGGAAATTAATCCCAGACATCCATTTCTTGTGCCCTGGAAGAATTAATCTCACCATAATGCACTAGCACCAGTTGTCACTGCTGCAGAACACCAGGCCTGGCCATCAATACAGAGCCAGCAGTGCCTTGAGGATGTCAAGGCAGGAACAAATAATTGTTTCCCATGTTCAGAATATCCTCACAGTTGTCATGACTTGGATAGCAAAGCAAAAAGTGAATATCTGCAAGTGGAATTCTGTTTACCTGGGGTAGATAAAGCTGAGAGTAGAACAGCTGCTCCCTCCAATGAAGCTGCTTCTGAAGAGTTCTGGAAACCAAACTGCACTTTTCTGTGTGGATAAGGAAGATAAAAAGGGATCATGAAGATCAGTGGCTCTGACCCTGCACAAAACAGGTATAAAAACCCACTGTGGTTCCACTGCCAGGGTCTCATTTGCAGAAGCTCCTGATTTGTTAGGCTAATTGGGAGCAATGAGGAGGAGGAAAAGACCCAGTCCCCCCACATTCAAGTGCTGCAGTGTGTTAGTTCTCCCTAGGGGGCAACTGCTGAAGGCTAGTGTCATAGAATCAGAGAATGTCAGGGGTTGGAAGGGATCTAGAAGATCATCTAGTCCAACCCCCTGTCAGAGCAGGGGCACCTAGATGAGGTCTCACAGGAACAGATCCAGGTGGGTCTGGAATGTCTCCAGAGCAGGAGACTCCACAACCTCCCTGGGCAGCCCCTGCCAGCCTCTGCCACCCTCACTGGGAACAAGTTCTTCCTTGTGTTTCCCCTCAACCTCTTGTGCTCCAACTGACTCCCATTGCCTCCAGTCCTGACACAGAGCAGAGTCTGGCTCCATCCTCCCTACACTGCCCTTAACATATTGATGGACACTGATGAGCTCCCCCCTCAGTCTCCTCCAGGCTAAAGAGCCCCAGCTCTCTCAGCCTCTCCTCAGCAGGGAGATCTCCACTCCCTTCAGCATCTTGGTGGCTCTTCACCCAAGATGCCACTGGTCTGCTTGGTCTCAGAATCTGCAAAAAGAGAGGGGACTAAGGAGGCTCCAACAGCCCCTTCAGAGGAGCAGGTCATGCCTGAGGAATCTGTGCTTTCTGGACCAAGTGAAGATGGAAGGGAACCAGCTGGGACTTGCTGGCTCAGCACCACCTCCTGAAGAGGAATTTCAGCAAACTGAGGTAACCTGGGACCTGCCTCCTCCATACCAATAACCTCACAGTGACAAACTCCAGTGACAAAGGAAGTGAGGTATTGAGAATCAAGATAGCTATCCCAAAGTGAAACACTGACCTAACTTGGAGAGGATTATCATCAGCCATCACCCTTCCCACACTGCTCTGCCCTCTCCCACATAATAGTTCCTTCTCCACCACCCATGCTGCATAAACAAGTTGTTTATACTCCCAGTTCCTCAGAATATCCTCTGCAAATAGTCCCCTGAGGTTGCCAAAATTGATTACAGAATCGGGGTGTCAAAATGGAGTCAGAATACAAGGATCTAAGAATGTGAATTATTGATATTAATCACAGAGAGCAGAGCTCTGGAAATGTGCTTTTTATCATGATTATATAAATATATTTATCATGATGTATAAATAAATGCATCACTAAACTGGCAAAGGGAATAAAATCTGAGCCAAGGTTTGGTTTAGTGAGGTAGTTTATGGAGTGTCATTTCACAGGCTTTTGTAAGCAATGCTCCCTTTTAGACATCCTGACACAACGTGTGCTTTCAAAATGGGCACTCTTTGCAGACCCAGGAGATGTCCAGCATGAGAAATCTCTGCTTTGGTGGGAGGTGAGCCCAAAAAAATTAAAACCATCCCCAGCAGGCTCTGTGCTGGCATCCTATTCCACAGACAAATTGGTCTGGGTCTCTACAAACTCAGGCAGCTTCCACTGCAGGAATTCTCACCAGCTGTGTTTTGAAGGCTTTCCTCAAAAGCACATCCTGATACTCCCCTTAAAGAAGAGACAAAATGAATGATGATAGTAGAAGGGCAGAGAAAATTAACTACACTGTTTATCCCAGGTAACTCCCTCTGTCTGCCCCTGTAGGGCCAGCTCCCTCCAGCTTGTATCAACCCCCTTAGACAACGTTGTGGCTTTAAACTCAGGAGCCTTTGCATCTCACCACCTCAACAGAGATATCTGGGGGGTGGTTGTTTTTTGTTTATTTTTTTTAAATAAAACTGGCGTGGGTGACAGCAAAAGGGAGTGGGAAGAGCCCAGCACTGGAGGACCAGCTCTTGCTCAGCTTTCCACTGAGTGGAGGGTTCCAGTGTGGGTGGCACTACCCAGAAAGAGAAAGGGAGCAGAGAACGTGGAGGAGGAGGTGGGAGGGAGACAGCGAGTGCGGTTGGGAACACGGGGAACACAGAGTGTGTCCTCAGCTGGGGTAAAACAAGCCATAGCAGATGGCCTAGTAAGTGCTGTATCCATATCCCTGGGTTAAGGGCAGCCTGGGACTATAGGGTACTTCACTTAGCAGGGAGCCTTTGTTATGCCAAGCTGTGTCTGAGGAGCAGTCAGGTCACAGTTAGCACTTACTTAGCGCAGGCAGGCCAAGGTTGCATGTGACAGTGCGTTGCACAGAATGAGAGGTGCCTTGGGAGACACGGAGTTTAGCCGAGGTAAAAAGCAGAGCAAGCCTGGCCGTGTTTTGTGGATGAGAACAGCACAGTTACAGAGCCTGGGCTTGGCCAGCACACCACGGTGCTTTTGTAGGTCACAGGCACTGCTGGGTCTGCTCACCCCTGTGCTCAGAAACACTGAGGGGATGGTTCTCAGCACAGTCCCGGGTTTTATCCAGGCTGTCTTCGGGTTGCTGTTCTTCATTCCTCCTTTAAACCACTTTCTTCCTTTCTATTTGCTATGCCAGAGGTGCTGGATGTGCTGACGCCGAGCACAAATAAGGAGAGGAGCTCAGGGTGCTTGGTGAGGAGAGCAGGAGAGAGAAACTCCTTCCCTCTACTAACTGCTGGTAGTTGCAATGACATTTCACTGTCACTTCTCACACCTCCAGCCATGAAAGAGCAGCAGGGGCCGCTGGGGAAGCGGCTGTGGGCTGGTATCCCGCTTTGGGCGCTGAAGAACAGGGATGCCACATTCAGGAGGGAGCTGCGGGAGTGTCTGGGAGCTTTTAGCAAGCTGGGAGTCTTCCACAACACTCCAAATTCCACCTGCCTCTAGCTGCCACTGCGGCAGCAGCGATGTGGGGCTTGTTTGTCCTTTCCCGCCGGCAGCCGGGGGGAGATGAGGCGAAGGGAGTGCACCCTCCGTGTGGCTGTGGGGCAGCGGCGACCCCTCCCTTCCCCAGCCCGCCAAGGTGCCCTCAGGAACATCGGCGCCTCCCGTGTGGAAACTCCTCCAAAAGCTCCAGCTGGGGCCTTTCTAAAATGGCAGCAACCCAGCTCTGCAGAAACAGCGCGGGCACCTCGCACCAGCCGCGGCCATCCCGCTGCTCCTTCTCTTCCCTCCTGAAAGCCAGAAACTTCATTTCGGGAGGGGTGCGGCGTTAACATCACACACACCCACCCCCCCCTCCCGACGCCTCAGACCCCCTCCCCCGCCGCTGAGGACTGAGCAGCGGGCAGGGCTCGCACACAATGGCCTGGCCGGCAGCAGCTGCGGGAGGACGCGGTGCCAAGGCCCGAAGCCGCACGTAGTGTTCCGAGAGCCAGCCCGGGCTGTCTCAGGGGCCTCTCCCCGCCTCGGGCTTGGGACTGGAGGCCGGGGAGGCCTCGCACGGAGCGGTCCGTGTGTGTGTCCCCCTCACAACCCCCTCCCCACAACGCGGGCAGCGCCGCGGGGAGCGGGCGGAGAGGCGGGGCCTGAGGCGCGAGGTGAGGAGAGGAGGGGAGCCGATGCTGATGGAAGGGGGACGATGCTGCCGCCGCCGCTGCTGCTGCTGCTGCTGGAGGGGGGGTGGAGGGATGTGACGTGAGGCGCGGGCGCGCCGGGCATTGTGGGAATTCGCCGCCAGCCCCTCGAGCCGTTCCCGGTGGCCCCGCGGGCGGAGCGGAGGCAGCGCCAGCGGGAGCGGGGCCGCCGCCGCCCGACGGACAGAGCGACCGATAGCCAGCCAGCCAGCCAGCCAGAGCGACAGGGGACAGATTGCCGCCGGAGGCCTCGCCGTGAGTCGCTGCTGGGCTTCGCCGCCCTGCGGGGAGGGAAGGAAAGGGGAGGGGGGGGGGCGCGCTGAGGGTCTTCGCCGCGGCGGGTGGACACCCCGCGGGTACCGGGGCTGAGCCAAGCGGGCTGCGCTGTGCGGGAGGTGGGAGCTGATTCCCGCCTTGCCCGGAGGAAAAGCGGGGCTTTGGGCCGCGCCGGGCGGGCTGTTGGTTCTGCTGCTTCTTGTTGTGGCTCGGGAGAAGGCAGGAGATTCGCCCTCCCATCCCCACCCAGCGAAACGGGGGGAGCGGGAGGGTCTCGCCGCCCCTGGGTGCGGTGTGGAGGCGGGAAGGGGTCCCGGTGGGTACCCCGCGGATGTTGGCTGTGCTGGGGAGGTCGAGCCGCGGCTCCTGACGTGTCTCTGCTTTTCCACGCACTGCCGGACTCCTCCGTGATTCCCACCGCGGGTGACCGGGCAGGAGACGCTGATGTAGCGGGAGAGGGAAAAGCAGCCGAACGTGCGTTCCGTGCGTTTCACTTCGAGCTGGAGAAACCGCGGCGTTAAAAGTTCCCCGCAGCACCACTCTGTTCTTCCGAAGCCCAATGACATTTTTAAAGGCTTCGGAGAGCGATAAAAAAAAAAAATAAATGAAACGCTCGGCTCGAAACGGGGGCCCCGTGTTGTTTGGGAGCTGTCACTTCTCGTCCAGGCTGCAATATGTCTGCCTGCAGGATTCCAGCCGCCTCCCGGACTGGCTCTGGTGTGGGTGTTCTCACAGGGGACTGCGAGGACTGCAGGTGAATGCAGGTTCCTGCACAAGGTGCATCAGAGGAGCCCCTGGGTCTAGACCAAACCCTCTGCGTGTGTGAGGCAGTAAGGGGAACAAACTCTTTCTGTAACTCCCATCTTCCTGTAATCCTTTTGTTTCCAGCATTAAAAGTTGCAGAAGGCCGGTGGATTTGCATCATAAGGCAGCAGTTGGAAGCAGCTCATGCACAAGCAGGGTGCTGTAAAACCGAGGTTGCTTCATGTATGCTGGTAGGAGGAGGCTGGTTGTTAAAGTAAATTTGGATGAGGTTTGTTATTTATCTCTTGACCACACGAATGAACGACCTCTTTTTTTTTCTTCCCCAGGACTGTGTGTCTGTCACTTAGCAACAGGTCTGTAGGGAACTTTGCAGATCCACTGCCTCCCCCTTTCCTGAGAGCAGAAGAAACAAATGAGCTAAGGAGCAAGGGAGCAATTAATAAAAACAGAAGCCCAGGTTCTTAGGTGCAACCTAGAGTTGCAAAATTTAGGTGGGAGCAAGAGAGTTGCAGTTGCTTTGGAAAAAAAATACACTTTAATGTAAATTGCTGTGGGATGTTTTCTGTCCCTAGAAAACTCCCTGATCTGTTGTATGGGTTGGGGTTTTTTTAAGTGTTCGGAAAGAAAGGAGTGACACTGTTGTTTTACATAGTAAGAGTTGCAGGTTATTTTGCTGTGTTATGTATCATAACCCTTCACACTGAAACCTGGGCCTTCTGGGTTCCTAAAGAGTAGCTTTGTTTTGTTGTGTGTAAGACTGTACCCTTCTGACTGCCAGGAAAGCCAAATGTTGCCTGTCTGGATTAAGCCATAACTGATCTAAGACCTAGTAGCAAGACCAGGATTTGGTCTAATGATGGTAATATAGGAAGCAAGTTTAAGCCCTGCTTATTTTAAGTATGAGCATTAGCAGAAAGAAAAATCCACCACTGCACGCTTGAGTCTTAAAATCAATCAGCATGTTTGAGTTTGTCCTTAGGAGTTGGTTCTGCAGGTGAAATTCCAATAAGCAGAAGAGAGCTTTGAGAAAAGATCTTCTCTTGATACAGGTGATGAAGTCACGTTCCCAAAGAATGGTCCAAATCTTTCCCTCTCAAAGAAATTGGAAGTGTTTCTGCACAGCTCTGTCAGGCAGGATCAAGGCTTGTTGTCTGTTCTGCATGAAAGCTGCTCCTGCCCCAGCAAGGTTATGAGGTAAAGACAGAGGAATCTGGAACAGATGCCTCAAGAGGGGAAAAAAGAGACTCCACTGGGAGAGGGAATATTCCCCCAGTGAGCAGTGCAGTGAGCTCTGGGTTTTGTCAGCTCAGGGCTTCCTGGAGGTAAAATGGGAAAAGAAACATGCAGTTTGCTCACTTGCTAGGGAAGCTGCCATGAAGAAGCTGTAGTTCCTTCTCCAGACCCAATGCAAAGGGAGGATGGGCAGCTTCCAGCTCCTGCTCCTTGCTCCAGGACTGTTTGTGGCCTCAGGGGGTTGAGTTCTTGTGCACCCTCCCTCAGCTCTACAGCATCTAGCTTCATTCCATCCTGCCTCTGGATTTTGCCTTGGAAGCATCCACAGGACTTCTTGATGATGCCTTTGCTTTCTTCCAACAATGTCAAGGGGCAGAGAAGTTTTAAAAACATTCTTTAAAATCCATTTTTTCTGAACATTAAATTCCTAAATGATCCAGTGATTTAAGGTCCTGTAGCAAATTTTATGCTCCCTACCTAGTACCCAAAAAGCTGTCATGTACAAATGGGCTGATCTCATGCTAGTGCTCCCAGCAGTGGTGAGTGAAGACAATTGTATTTACATTTTCCTGACTGTTGGTGGCAGGGTGCCCGGCTGAAACTCTTGTCACACTCCCAGGACTGCTCACAGTGGAGGTTTGAGCTTTAAGGGGATATTTGGTTTGGGTTTTCAGCCCCATTGTGGGAGGGAGGGACTTTTGCCAGTGGAATACAATTGTGCAACAGTGTTTTGTTTTGCATACAGATTTTTTTTGGTTCCTTTTCTTCCATCCTTTATGTTGTCACTGGGAATTTCAGTCATATGAATCTTCAAGGCTAAGTGCACCCATTGGGTGTTCCTAGAGGAGGGATGTTCTCTCACTTTTCCAGGTGACAATAAAAGTATTTCTGGTGCTACCTTTTCAGATCAGTGCTGGCAGGGCTGTTTCACAACCAGTTTCCCTCCTCTGGTCTGTTTCAGACCACAGAGATTTACAGCTTTGATAAAACACTTCAGCCAAAACTTGGAATCTCATCTTCATTTATCACTGTACCTAGAAACCAGTGGCACAGACACAGACCCTGTTGTGCTGGGCAGGCATTAGTAGGGACTATTTTACACCAACTCTGGAAGTGGTGCCTCATAAATATGCCAGGGCTAGCTTCTGATGAGCCAAGAACAGAGCAAGTTAGTTGTCAAAGCAAATTCAAATGCACCTTTTCAAAACGAGTTCAGCAAGTGGCTATTGTTACAGCTCATAAATAGATTGCAGAGAGAATGGCACCACTTGCATTGTTCCTCTTTGGAAACAATGGAAAGAAAATAGCATTGCAGTTAATCTCCTGTGATACCAAAAAAAAAATATAAATGAACTTTCCAGCTTAGTCTTTTGTACTGGAAAGCAGAGAAAAAACATTACCAAATTGTAGTATTTATCCTGTTGTAGGATAAATGGATTCCACTCCTGGTCTCCTGGATTCCACTGAGTGATGTGATCACTTAGATCTCAATGTGATCATCTGTTTGCTGAGTGCAGTTCACACACCACTGGCAGCCCCTGCTCAGAGCAGCCCCTGCCTGCCAGTCAGAGCAATTTCAGTCATTAAGAACTGTATCTGAACACTATTAATAGCAGGGGGGTGTTATTTACTACTGTTTGATGACAGTGCCAAATTGAGGCAGCTAATGAAGTGGTGGGATTTGGAAATGGGGCATTGCCTTCCCAGGACTCTCAGAATGAAGTGATGTTAAACCTCTCTGTGTGCATTTTAGGAAGGTGATAGTTGAGTGTGGTTTATTTTCTACAAGCAGAAAAATACAGCCAGCCACAGTCACTACAGCCAGGTTCAACCAGAATTATGTTGTTGTCATCACCAGACCTTCAAATTACCTTGTTTGTTAGAAAATTTCTTTCTGTTTCTCCAAGGGGTGACAGCAGATGAGTCTTGTAGCTTGAATCTTTGCAGTGAGCCCAGTGAATATCCCATCAAATCCTAGCTTCTGTGAATTTTGAGATCCTAGGAAGCAGGGTGCACCTTGCTGCAGCCCTGGAGGGGTTTTCAAAAGGCTAGAGATCAGGAGCTAAGTTCTATGTGTGTCCAAGGACAGAAGAGCCACTGGAGAACGTGGCATTAAACTGGATTCAGAGGCAAAGGTGGACTCATCCAAGTTGACTCCATGGTGTTATTCCCTGATTTTCACAGGGGTAACATTGTGAACTGTCACTGCACATGAAATGGCTTCACTGGCAGGTCTTTGAAGACACCATGTCTTTGGGAAAATTGCCCAGTAATTGCCTTGCAAAGGCAGCAGAGAGGAAAGAAGGGCAAGGACTGGGCCGTTGACTGTCATGTACTTTGATTTTCTTTCTTCTTTTTGGTTTGAAATTGTAAATGATCTTGCTTCAATCTTGGCTGAACTATGGCCCCTGAGATAAGGTTCCCTTTGGTTGCCTTCATCTGCTGGCTAGCAGTGAGTCAGCAAACAGCTCTGCTTCATTACTGCTGGCAGCATCCCAGGCTTGCTGGTGTGACAAAGATAAACCACTGGAGAACATGGAAGGCACAGGCTTTTCTTCAGTTTTTGATCTGTTGCCATGCTCTTTACATTTAACTTCAATAAATCTTCTTGTGGTTTTTGCAAGTGAAATCTCCTCCTCGTCTCGTTTGCTGTGGAGAGAGAGAAATAGCCACTGGGTTTTCAGACCTAGCTGGGCCATCCCTCAGCTCAAAGGCAAGACAAACAGGCTCTGCAGAGCAATGATCCTGAATCCACTCTGATTCCATTCTCTCCACTCTTCTTCCCCTTCCAAATTGCCTGGCTGGCACGATTCAAAGTGGTGCTTTACACTGAGCTGCAATTTCCTTCCACCCTCAACATCTCAAGATGCATCAATTGCTGCATGCACAAGATGGGATCCTTGAGAAATGAAGCTCTGAAACTCCTCTGTGCTGCATTTCACCTTCAATACTAAAAGTTCCAGAAGTTTTTGCCTTTTTTTTTTTGGTATGCAAATCCCCCACCTTCCTGGTTCAGGCAAAGTTCTTCCTCACAAATAAGCTCCCAGCTAGAAAACTACATCCAGTGTATTAGGATCAGGTTCATTGTCAAGATATTCCAGGGTTATCCTAAATATTTCCAAGAGAAATATCACCAGGAGCATAACATCAAGAAGGAAATTAACTTCTAGAGTTTGCAGAAGTGGTAAAATAAGCTTATTATGAAAGAAAAACACCCCACACCACTTTGGATCTGGGTAGGTGTTAGCTGCAGATGACAGGAGGCTTGGAGGTATCAGCAGAAAATAGTTTGTTAAAGGGAAGAACATCATCTAAACACCAGAGGAAAGGTTGGAAACAGCAGCTAAGTGTTTTGCTGAAGGGTGATGATGGAGGAGAGGGGTTGGTGGAACCTCTTCCCTTCATTCTCAGGTGAAAATCCAGCTGTTCCCAGCTGCAGCTTGGCCATCCAGGGGTGTCTTCCATGTGGCTTCCAGGCTGTGTGTGCTCCAGCTCCTTCAGAGCCTGCCTGGCAGTGATTCTGCACTGCTGCTTTACTCTGCTGTTATCTAAATGCAGCTGATGCCAATAACAGGAAATTTCCAGATTCCTCCTTCAGCTCCTGACTAACCCATAAAATCATAAAGCCAAAGGGTTGATAGAGGTTTTCTGCTCGTGGCTTGCAGGTTTTCACTAGAAAAATGGAAGTTTTTCTTCCTTCACCCATCAGTTACACCCGAAAAGAATGATGGGGGAAGCTGGAAACTCAGATATTATGTCTGATTTCTGTTGTTTGAGACAGTGAGTTCTGAACTGGGGAGATGAAACATCTGTAGTGTTGCTGCAAATGGATTCTGAAGGATGCAAATAATTTCTGGCAGAAAGTCCATGGCCAACTCAAAGCCACACCCTGCCCTCCTGCTAACAAAGACAGCTAAAGAGGGGAAAAAATGCAATTAAATGAAAGGGGGGTTTAAAATCAGTTGTGAGCTGCAGTTAGGCACTTTCTCAAGGCAAAAAAAAAATTGGCTTTTGTCCTCTTCTTTGCAGAATAATAGTTCTCACTGAGCTGAGCTCACAGCAGGGGAGAGGAGAAGGAGCCCTTTTGATGGCTTCCCCTTTCCAAAGTCTGCTGGCTGGTTTTTGGCATGTTTCATAAATGTAGCATTGCTCTTGTCTAAGCTGATAAAATGGGATTAATTTCTCTTTATCAGGGAGTGAGCTCGTTGCATTTATTTTACTTACAAAATAAGTATATTTATATATAAGTATAATAAATATTATAGATTATTATTATAGATTATGATTATATACTTCTATATGATATACTTACAGACTCTTTGATGAATGTAGTGTGGAAGTGGGAAGGAAATACTGGATACTGGTGTTCCCTTAGGTATCCTGAGTGGTCTTCATTTGATCACTGGCTAATCTGAACCTCAGGGACTGGTGGAGATTGGAAGGGAAGGCCACAGGACGTGTCAGCACAGAGCAGGAGTTGCAAAACTTGGAAGTGGGGTTGGTGAACCTGTTCTGCCTAATGCTGAGCTCTCTGTCATCCTGGATTGAGGTGGAAGGCAAGCACAGGTTCCCAAGGACAGCATTCAGAATAAACTGGTGTGATGGGAAAGCAGCTTGAAGGGCTTTCCTGGTGGATTTGCCAGCTTCTGTTGACAGCCTGAGCAGAAATCAGAGAGAAAAAAAAACTGTTTGACAGCTGCATTAGGTTTCTTCCCTGACAGAACCTTGAGATAGAGTTGTCAGGTATCTGCTGGGTGTTCAGCCCACTGTTCTGCTAAGGAAAGGTGGCAGATTGAAGCTCATCAAATCCTAGAGGGCATGTTGAAGTGGTGCAGGCTGTGATGTGGAGAGAGCTGCTTTCTCTTGGGTTCCAATCTCAAAAGGGTTCCAATCAGACATTTAGTCTCCAGTTTTTCCTAGAGAGGAACATAAAAATCAGACATTTAGTGTCCAGTTTTTCCTAGAGAGGAGCATAGCTGCTCATGAACACACCAGTCCCACCACAGTTGTTCCAGTGCCCAGCTGAGAGTGCTTCTCAGAGCAGGTTTTTTTCCCTGCAGGGACCATCCTCTGCTTGGGTGCAGAAGCTCTGGTTCACCTCCAGTTCCTAGCACCCCTCACTCCAGTGACAATACTGCCTTTAAGCTGTTAGGAACTGCAGAAAAATGATTTCAAGTCAGATTTAATAATTTCTCTGACAGATATTTACCAAATAAAACGATTTGCAGTCTGAAACTATAGTAGGTTCTTGTTGTCTATTGTACATCTTGTATCTATAAGGCACCCTAATGCATTGCTTACCCCAAAACACTGTGGTATTCCAGCATCAGCACCTATTGACAACCTTTTCTTTTCTTCCCTGGTCTAGAGAGTGCTGTTCCACACCCAACAGAGACAAAATGTCCAGCAGGGGTGGCAAGAAGAAATCCACCAAGACCTCCCGCTCTGCCAAGGCCGGGGTGATATTCCCTGTTGGAAGAATGCTGAGGTACATCAAGAAGGGCCACCCCAAGTACAGGATTGGTGTTGGTGCTCCTGTCTACATGGCTGCTGTACTGGAATACCTGACTGGTAGGTTTGGGCTCATTTCACAATGGGAAAGAATCCTCTGGTTTCTAGATGCTGGAGCTGAAGTGCTCTGCTGATCACACCAAGATCGAGGTGCACCCCACCCCCTGCCTCAGAGCTTTGATGGCTTTTGGATGCCTAGAATGGATTCTAGGATTCTTAGAATTCCTAGATGGATTCCTAGAATCAGAGAATGTCATGCATTCCAGCACTGGAGTTGCTTTGACCTGCTCTAAACACCCTTCCACATGGACACTCAGGATTCCTACAGACACCAGCACACGTGCTGCAGCCCTTCCTACTCTGATTTTGGTGCTGGATGTCTTGGTTTGGGTTATAATTGTCTGTTAAATATATAAATTCCTTTAAAACAGGGAGCTGCTTGGTGTTTGCCCAGGGCTGAGATGGTTTGCAGCATTGAGTAAATGGTTTTCATTGCACACTCTGTTCATCTGCCCTGGGTCAACGTGGCTTCTTTGCTGCCATTTCTAGTCCTTTCTCTGATCTTTTCATCACCTCAGAATGAGAACACCTTAAATAATTATCTCAGCTTCACAATACCTTGGAGGACAAAAGGATTTTCCTCCATTTAAGCAGGTGCTTCCAAGGGAGACAAAGCTTTGCCCAAAGACATACACAACAATGTGCAAGTAAAGATCTTTATACAGCAGTTATCTTCTCAAACAAGGCTGAAATCTACAAATGTACCCCACAAACACAGCAAAAATAGTCTGCTCATGGAAAATTAACCCCAGCAGGAATAGCATCAACATCCAGGCTTTTTGCAGTACTGCTTTGCTTGAACACAAAGTGGCAAAGCTTGTGGTTTAGCTTTGCTGGGAGTATTGCAAACCTGACTCATTTTGCCCATTTTAGACACACTTTCTAATGGGTATTGACACTGAAGAACAGAAATTGGCTGGAATTTTTTTCCTCTAAAGCTTTTTTTTCCCCTAAAGGTGAAGATGGTAACGTTGCAGAATAATTAATAGAGGTTTTGTTTTCTGCAAGGGGCTTAAATTACCTTATTAAATTTTCTCAGCCATCAAATATCCTTTTTTTCTCTGTTTGTTTATTTCTTTTTCCCCTTTTCACTTGTTCATGTTTCCTTAGTTGAGCCATTTCTTTAAAAGAATGCTTTTAAACTTCATAGATGGCCTTAAAACCAACAAAAAAAATTACCATTTCCTTCAGCTAGGTTCCTACTACAGCAATAACAACTCCAATAAAATGCTTGGTAGGGTGAAGGGTGCTTGGAATGCTGCCCTTTTCAAGGAAGGGAACAATACAGGTGAGCTTAAGGCACCACTAATGAGCAGCACATGGCAGTGGGGAGCTGATTTCAAGTGTTTACTGAGGCACCCATGGTTTAGGCAGCTAAGAATAGGCTGGGGGAAGAAAGGTGTTCCTTTAACTGCTGTGCATCCTGGGAAACTGGCTGAGGGGGTGAACAGCACCAAAAAATAGCTAAAAAAATGGTGTATGCAGCATTTCTTAAAGAAAAACAGAGGGAGGAGAACTAGGGGGAAAAGGTGTGGTTTTTTTTCCCTCCTTTTAAATATTTTTAAGGCTGGTTTGATTGGTTTTTTTCCTTCTTTGAAGGCTGGGCAGATAGTCCTAGCTTTCTGAGATACTAAATTTAGTCCTGCAATGCTTTGATTTAGTCTCAACCATCTCACAATAAAAGCAGGAACGTGACATAACAGGCAGGAGACCATGTGAAGTGGCATGGTAAAAAAAAAATTGGCTCCATGAAAAAAGCAACCCTGAGCATCCAGGAAGGAGAGGAGAAATGTAAAATATCAAAACCAGTTGGAACCAACTTCAGAAAAGACTAGGAAGGGAAATGACAGAGACATGACCTAATAGAAAGCTTCAAAAACTAGTTGGTGTGTGTGCAGAATATGGCACTGACTTGAATCCTTTAGGAGATGAGGTGCTAAATTTTGCTGACCTCTGCTGCAGTTGAAACTCTGATGTAAATCTGAAATTAGCCCATAATGTTTGCTTCAGTGAGAGCTGAACTTCCATAATACTTCCAGCTGTTCAGAGGTGGAGTTTTGGTCTGGATCCATCTGCAGCTCTGGCTTTATCCACTTTGAAGGTAACTTAACTGTTCCCATGAACATACAGAAAGGAAAAGTGCACATGCTAGAATTTCTTGTAGTGTCTGGGCCCTTTTCTCATTTCAGTTTGTGCCCAATAAAGGGCTTTTTCAAACTGCATTGATGCTGTTGCTGTATTTCTGTGTTCCCATGTTCCAGCTCTGCCAGCAGGGACATGCACTTGGGACTGGGGTTGGAGGTGAACTAAAAACTCTCTTTGCTCTGCTACTTCTCACTCTTGGCTTCTGAACATCTTCTGCAGGGGCTGGCTGGAGTTCCCCTTCCCTAGGCTCTTATCAGAACTCCAAACAATAAATAAACCTGCTGTATTAGATGTACAGTTTGTCTCCTGCTCTGCAGCTAATAAAGTGATTTTCCTTATCTTGCATTTCAATAGACTTGACATATAAACAGGCTGCACAGCAACTGTTCTCTTGCTCTTGTTTATTCACCACAGGTTCTTGTTATCTACAAGTAATATTACAAAAGAATTCTCCTCTCAGCACACCCAGTGTATGCAGTTTGGGTTCTTAACAATGCCACCTGCTCCTTCTTTCCTGATTTTCATCTAAGGAAATGATGTGTGATGTAAATAGGCTGCAAGTGTGGCTGTCCTGGGTGAATGTGCAGAAAGAACCTTTGAGCAGATACTCAAGCAAGTGGATTTCTTTCCAGAACTACCTTTAACCATTATCCACCACTTAGCTGCTAAGAAGTTCAGTCTTAGGAATTCCTTTTGCCTTCTTTCCTTATTGTGGCATTTACTTTACAATGGTTCATCTTCCCTAATATCTATTTCAGTAATCTGAAATCCAATCCTGATTTTCCTCAGTGCATCAGCATCAGTTTGTCCAAAACAAGACAGAACAACCCCCTGGGGTCAGTCCTCCCCAGGCTTCACCTGGGGCATTGCAGCCACTCAGATGAGTTGTGTGGGTTGTGTTTGTCAGAAGTGATCCAGCAATTCCTGCAATCAGGTTTGTTCCCTTCAGATATGGCTTGGATAAGTTACAGTGGAGTCCAAACTTTCTTCCTAACTGAAAAAGTTACTCCTTTGCCCTTAAAAAAAAATAAATAGAACTCTCTTGAGCATATTTAAATGCAGCAAGAACCAGGCCTGCAAGTGATTTCTGCTCTCCCAGCCCCCCATCCTCTTCTCTCCACTAAATAATTTTCAATTGCCAAAATGTCTTTGCAAATTAGGAGAAGGGGAAGTTTATAAAACAGCAGGAGAACAGGAATACAGAAGAAAAGAGACTTTGATTTATATTTGTTCAGTCCATACTGCAGTAAAGTAGGAGAGAATGTAAAAGGTCTGTTTTCTCCATTAGGATTTTTTTTCTCAACTGGATTTTTATTGCCCATAAATTGGTTAGAACAGAGAATAAGAACCTTCAGGGTTAGAACTGCACCTGAGGCATTCTGCTGCTTACCTGAGGTTTTGTTTTCAGGCTTTCTGATGTCACCAGAGTCCCTCAGTGGAGGTTCATGTGCTGAAGCTCAGTTCCTTGCATTTTCATCCTGATTAATTTTCAATGTGGAAAACTTTCTTCAGCCAGCTGCTGATTGGCTGCAAAATGCAAGTCCTTCCTGAATGCAGCAAGTTTCACTTGCTCACTTTCCACTCTGCAAGCTGATCAACTTGAACTGCTCTTCACCTCTCCTGCTCTGCTTGCTGCTGAGAATTTTTCCAGTGTCACAGAGGAAAACAATGATTTGCCCTGTTTGTCAAAGCAGATGGACTGCTGAACTTCTGCTTGCAAGCAGAGGGGAGCTCAGAGGTCCACAGTAAAAAAAAAAAGCATTAGGTTAAAAGCAGATTTAAGTTCTAAGTTGTAGCACAAAGAGCTAGAAAGCAGGAATTCATCCTGCCTTTCTGGAGTGGTGTGCAGGATTTAGCAAGCAGCTTCTGTCCTCAGAGTGTTTCCAACTCTTCTTACATCAAATATTGTGAGCATGATTTCTTTTTTTCCCTTTTTTTCCCCCTAAGAATTATGAAAGGATGCCTGAGTGATTGCAGAATGCCATGAATGATGATACCATGTGTTTGGTCTCCAGTCTTTTTCCCAAAGTATATTTATCCCTGAATTTCACTGAAGGGTGAAATTTCATGTGGATTCTTAGGTGCCATCAGATGAAATCTTCTGTTCTCAATATAAACTTCATTTAGGGAAAAAGAAATGTAGGGGACATGCAGTGAAATAGAATATTTAAAAAACGATAGGAGATGCTTCTCCTCCAAATTGAAAACAAAAATATATCTGTGATGTAGCAGGACTTGTTATCACCAGATGTTACTTGTTCTCACCAGGATATCAAACCATTAGACACATCCATAGTGATAAAATCCACTGGGAAACTAAAAACAAAGATAGCATTTTGAAGTTGGGAAACCACTCAGCTGTACATGGCTGAAACCAGAGGGAATGTTCTGGAAAAGCAGCATTTCAAGTGGACAAGATGTTAGGCTGGATGCATTTTTTGCCCTGCTGAAGCTCTAGCTAGTTCCAAACATTCCCCTCTCACAGAACACCCAAAATAACAGAGTTTTTTCCATGCTTTCTTCTCAAGATGTAGATTTTTCCCCCCAAACCCCTTGTTCCTTTCACAGATCAATAGTAAACAAAGAAATTAAACAAAAAGAAGTGAAATAACCCTGGATCTTTAAAAAAACAAAGAGATGGTATTAAATTCTAGAAAAGAGCTGCAAAAAGAAGTGTGAGTCAGATCAGAAGGCTGGAAGTGGAAGTGGCTTTTGTGGCCTGAACTGGAGTTGGGTGTAAACAGCCTCTCAACACCCAACACCTCCAGCAGCTTGGCACAGCTGCCAGGGTCCCCTCTGAGGGGCCTGTTTCTGATCCAGCTCACACTGAAGTTGTTTTTTTCCTGTGTCCTAGGAGAGTGATTGCCCTGCTGAGAGTGGAGGGCTCATCCTTGTGCAAAACACCAAAACTTCTTCCATTGGCTTGCACTTCATCAAATTCCCATGACCTGGAAGGATGGCTGGGAGCTGCTTTATTGGAATGTGAGAGGGAAAAGGCTCCTGAACTGATTCTACCTTTGCTCTTGCCACTGCAGATTCCAGGGGGATTGGGTGGAATAAGCAGAGGGAAGAATGCAGGAAACCCTTTAACAGCCTTGGTTGATTGGGTTAAAACCTTCCAGAGCCATGTCAAATGATTCTGCAATCAATAAAATGCTGATTAATTTCAAAGTACAATAAACAGACCCCTTGTCATAGGGTTGGCCTTGTAGCAACTCCATATTTCTCAGTGGAATTGTATCAGCATTCATTTTTTTTTTTTTACTTTCTTTCTGGATACCTTTCTCCATTTTCTATTGAGGAGAGGCTGCAAAACTTTTTAGAAACCTCTGACTTGTTCCTGCTGGAACTTGGATGTTGAGAAGCTGGCTGGGTGTCAGCACATCACCTGGTAGTTGTTAAGAGGTTCATTCTCAAAGCTGTGATTTCATCTCTCTCAAGAGAAGGTGGACAAAGGGATTCAATGCACCAGAGCTGGAGATAGAAACCCAAGAAACCCAAACATTTGGGGGATGAACTCAGAGCTGATTATTTACATTTAGATAGTATTCTAGCCTGATAAGCTAAAAGCCTCATCATTTAGGCTTTAAAGGAGCTTTAGTGAGTAATGAGCAGTAATATTTTGTTTGCAAATGAGTTGAAATGAGCTGGAGCATTCTCCAGGAGCAGCAGCAGTTTGCTTTTGGCTCCTCTCAGCTCTGCAGCTCCTGCTGTGCCTGCTTTGTTTAGGTTACAAGCTGTAGTAATTTGTTTCCTTCTGACCTTGTGTTGAGTTCTTACTCCAGAATTTCCAAGTGCTGGGAAATACCCAAGCAGAGGGAAAGAGGGAAATGCAACCTGGGAACTCAGTAGGAAGTCCAGAAGATGGCCAGAGTCTCTGCAAGTCAAAGATGAGGAAGTCACTCTGCAAACCTGCCTCAGGATGAGGTTTCTGTGGAGGTTTCTAACACTTCTGGGTTGCATTTGAGGAGGAAATGCCTTCAGAGCAGTTTTTCCTGTGGTCTTATCTGATGTTTAAATAGAAAGATACAGAGCCTGGTTTCTTTTCTCCTTTAAAAATATTTAACTGAACTTTTAGAAACCTCAGCAGAAGAAACCACCAGGTTTGGTTTGTGTCGAGAACAGGCTTAAACCAGTTTGCACTGCCCACATCCATTGCCCAGTTCAAAACTGCAGAGGAATTTTCCATTTTAATAGAAATTAGAGCTACATTTACATAGAACATCCCTTCATATTAACCTGAGATGTCAGTGTGTAATAATTAAGGAGTTAAGACCTTCAAAAGCTTATAATGTTGATTAATTTCTATATTTTTAACATAAAGAAACCAAAGAGAGATTTTGGTGTTCAGTAGTTCTGTAAATTTCTTTTGCCTGAGTGCTGGGGGAGTCATTGTTCTCTGGGGGGAAATGCTTTGAGTCAGGCTGTGAAAGGCCTGGAACAGACATTATGCAATTTACACCCTTTCTGGGAGGCCTCATTTTTCTCCAGTGTCCTTGTTTTGGGTTTCTGGCTGAAGCAATAGGAGCAGAGTGAATCCTGATGTCATGGAAGATCTTAATTTTTTCCTTTTGCCTCACCACTTAGAAGCAAAACTTTCTCTCTTGACCCTGTTCAGTTGCAGAAATTGGTTTATTATTTCCAATGTTTATTTCTTCCTGCTCTGGGAAGATTAAACAAAACAAAATTCTTCAGTGGCTCAAATCTTTGCACCTGGCAGAGTGGGACTTCCAAAGATGGGTCTGGTCTGAGATCTATCCAATCTCCATTTTAAATACCTTTTCCCACTGCTGGTCCCAGCTCCACACCTAAAGCTGGAGTGATTATTCTGGAAATTGGAGTCATCTCCTTTTCAGATGGATTTAAAACACAGATGAAACACTATTTACAGCTTTAGAATAAAAGTAGCATATAAAGGGTGTAAAAATATAGGTGGCTGCAAACACCAATCAGGCAGGTAGTCCTGAAATCCTAATTTCCAGCATTTTTGTGTTCCTCCTCCCCTCTCTTTTCCATGGTCCCTGACACCAGTGCAAGGTGTTCTGTTCTGGAATGGGGAGTGGGGGCACCTCCACTTCCCCCAAGGACCATTAGGGAACTGTAATTTCCAGAGGAGTTTCTGCCCAAAGCAAAGGAATTGGCTCTGGCAGGATCAGGTCCCCACACAGCCCAACTGGGAATGGTTCTCCCAGGGAAAACCCACAAGTCAAGTGCTGTTTGCAGCACCTCCTTCCAGAGGTGATCAGTCAGAGATGCAAACCAACCAACCCCTGATCTTAACACAGGGAGGGTTGTTGGCTTCAGCACAGTGATCCAGACTCTTCCTGAGGTCAGGGGATCCAGGAGCATGGCTGGTTCCTCAGGAAGCTGCTACAGCTCCTGTGGCCCAACAGGCAGCCACACGGTGCTGACCCAGAGCTGGACCTCACGTGGCTGAGCTCTGGCTCTCCAAGTATTTGGGCAGCTGAAATGGGCTTCTTTGGAGGTGTGGAAAGCACAGGCAGGTTGCTCTTACCCTGCTAATCCTTGAGAAAGAAATGAAAGCAGTTGTTGTCAGGGTGGACTGGAGAGGTACTTTGTGGGGCTTAGACTTAATATTCTGTCTCGCCCTATCATAAAGTGAATTGTGCACTTTGAAGAGCACAGCACTAGTGAAAGCCTGGGAAAATCCTCCATGGAGCTGAGCTCTAGAATCTCTAAGAGCAGCTGAAAGTTTTCCAGTAAGTGTCATAACTCCACTAACTAGCTCGTTATGGGACTTAGGATGAAAAAGAATTGCAGGATGCTGTGAAATCCAGGCTAATGAAAAGCCACAGGCTGGGTGTAGCCTGCTTGGGATTGACTGTGTGTTATGGTAAAGGCATGTGGCCACAGGGGCTTGGAAATTACTGGTTTTCTTCTCTGGATTAATGTCTTAATTCAGTCCTGTTTGCCTCTAAAGCAACTTTAAGGGAGAGTTTTCAGTTGTGAAATGTGAAATCAAATCTCATACCCTCTCCTAATGTGAAATTTTAATATATTAGTGGGTACTAGATGTGAAAAAGATAAAGACATCTTCCTTTTCCTTTTTCTTTTCCCTCTTTTCTCCAGATGTTACCAGGTTTGCAAAAGGCAATAGACCAAAAGCAATAGTGAAAGAGTCTGCACAGGGGAGATGAAAGGTTGTCTGCAATGGAGGCAGCAATAGCACCTAATCACCAAGTCAGATAAACATGTTCTGTCATTTTACTAATTGTTCCCCTGACTTTCTGGTAATTAATTGCACCCTTTGCCTAAGGCTTGGTGAGTTGAGGAGGGATAAGTCAGCAGATAACAACTTTCACTTCACAGATCCTTGCAGGGGAGCAAATTAATCTTTCCTAATTCCACTAAAAGCCATCATATGCACAGCTGCTAAATGTATTTTGTCAGGCCTGGAAATTTCTTCTAAGGAGGTAATTTACTAGGTGTCAACAAACAGGATTCAGCAGTTACTTATCTTGGACAGAAACTTCTTTTCAGATAGAGGGGAAAAAAATCATCAAGTCATCATAACAGCAGAGTTTGTATTTTTAGTGTCCTGACTTGGCTGTGTTTACATGCTGCAGAATGTTAGAAATGAGAAACCAAGACCAGCAGCTTTGCCAGTAATAAAAAAGTAGAAGTGTTGCAGGCTACAGCTCCCATTTATGACAGGTTTGAGAGGAAAACCTGTAGGATTTTATGTCTAGTACTCTGCCACCTGGTAGGAGAGGGATCCAAGGAGATAAACACACAGTAGGTTTGAGAAAAACACTGAAAAGCCAAGAATTAGGGGAACTGCTTTAGCAGGATGAAAAATAACTGCAGTTTAGACCATGGGACCTTGTGTGCATTCACCTACCAGTGGTTTGCCACAGAAAAAGAATCAGAGAATCACAGAATATCAGGGGTTGGAAGGGATCTAGATCATCTAGTCCAACCCCCTGCCAGAGCAGGATCACC
The DNA here is from genome assembly GCA_013401355.1 of Ceyx cyanopectus. Classification (NCBI taxonomy): domain Eukaryota; kingdom Metazoa; phylum Chordata; class Aves; order Coraciiformes; family Alcedinidae; genus Ceyx; species Ceyx cyanopectus. The sequence goes on from VYZU01008494.1 coordinate 26,822, forward strand.
TAGACCAAGGTGACACCAAAGAACTTGGTCCTTTTAGACTTAGATGTGTACTCTACAGCAGTTGAGAATGGCATGAGCCAATTCAGCTCTAGTTTTTTTTGCATGGATGCTAAATAACAGACTGCTTTCCCTTCCTGATCACAGTGTCATTAAGAGGAGTTTTGCTTTTTCCCCAGCTGAAATTCTTGAGTTGGCTGGAAATGCAGCAAGGGACAACAAGAAGGGTCGAGTCACTCCTAGACACATCCTGTTGGCTGTAGCAAATGATGAAGAATTAAATCAGGTAAGAAAAAGACTCCACTGTGTGAGGGCCAGGGTTTCCTTTAGGGCTTTTTAAATTGTCTTTCCATACAGCCTTGTAACTCAAGACTTAGCCCACCAGGAAACAGCTCATTGACTCACTAGCACACTGCCTGTGTGACTGACTGACTGACTGAGTGCAGCACTCGACTTCAGGATGTGTTTCAGGACTCAAAGTGTGTGAAAACACAACAGAGATATCATGGGATATTTGTTTGCCCTGTTCCAACTACTTCTGTTAGACTGGGACACTGTCAGAGACTGCAGACATGGAGAAAATCTAGATGCTTTTTCTTGTTTGCTTCTGTTTTCCTTCTTATGCAGCTTAAGGACTCAGTGGGACCTATCCTGTTCCCCTTCAAGTCTGGTGTTGTGACCACAGAATTAAGAGCTCTGGAACTCCTGCAAGTCTGTGCCCTTTGCAGGTTTCAAGATGCCTTTAACTTAGCCAAAAAAAATGTGGGCATTATTATTACAGTGTTCTGGTGTCAGCCAGAGGCCCTGGCTGGGATTAATGGACCTTTGTGTGAGGTGCTGTAAAAACAGGTCTGAAAAGATACTTTTTCCAGCCCTATGTATCATGATGGGGCAGGGAAAAAAAATAAATCTCCCCAACCCAACCTCTTTCTGGCTTTGTCTGAAATTTGCTAATTCTTTCCATTCATCATGCATTTGTAAGCCTGGAGCCTCCCTGAGTTGTGGCTGGGGAGCAGTAAACACAAATCAGGAGGTGAGAGCACCTGGGGGGCTTGGATGTCACCATTTGCATCCTCCTGAAGAGTGAATTAGTCCCAGTTAGATGTAGAAATAAATGAGTTGAAGTGATTTTCAATACAGAGCATATTTCACCTCTGCCTTGAAAGCCTTGAATGAGCTTCACCCTTTTGCTCTGCTTTTCTTCAGTGCATAAAGATATTTTGGAAGGAAGACTTTCAGGTATAGAGATTTATATCAGTGTTGCCTTCCACTTGAACTTTCTTTTTCTAAGCAAAACAAAAAAAACCTGTTTTAAACATCCACTTGCAAGAAAGCTCAGCAATTGGGACTATCTATTGGGCTCTTCCCAGTGTGGGTTTTGACATCCCAGCCTTTCTGGGACTGGGGCTGTCTTGTTTGCCAGTCTGGGTAACATCATTGTGTGGCCACACAGGAACAGATCTTGTGTGAGCCTGAGAGGTGCTGGCTGAGGTGCAAGAAGAACAACTTATTCCCTTTATAGTGAAATTCCAGTCCATGAGCAGCTTCATTTCATGTGTTTCATGGCTCTTCTTCCAGCAGAATGTGTTGAGAAGCACACAGGAAGCAGTTAAAACTCAAGGCAATGGACCAAGTTTGCAGTAAATGCCATTTTCTCTTTATTTCTGAGTAAATGCTGCAATTTTCACCTCAACTTCTTTTTGTTTGTTTGCTTCTTAGCTATTGAAAGGGGTCACCATAGCCAGTGGTGGGGTGTTACCCAACATTCACCCAGAGCTGTTGGCAAAGAAAAGGGGCTCCAAAGGAAAACTGGAAGCCATCATCACTCCCCCTCCAGCAAAGAAGGCAAAGTCTCCATCACAGAAAAAAACTGTCTCGAAGAAAACAGGAGGCAAGAAAGGGGCAAGGAAATCCAAGGTAGAGTCACCTGAGGATTTTAAACCCAGACAAGCTACAAGCAGCAGGTCTGCAGGGCAGGCAGCAGAGCTGTGAATGCTCTGTGCCAGTCCAGGTGAGCCCAGGCTGGGGGCACCAAGGGACAGAGGAGAGCACACAGTGGTTAGCCCAGTTGTGCCTTACTGGGGAGCAAACCTGACCTCCCCTGGCTTGGAATTTGCTCAAGGATTGAGGGAATCTGGGTGGGTTTTTCAGAAGTGAAGTCACACTAAAGCAGCATTTTGGGATTTTAAGTAGAAGAAAAACAGCAGCTTAAGTCACTGCATTGAAATAATGGCCTCAGCATGTCAGAGTCCTGCTTTCAAGCTCTGTTGTTTGCTGGTTTTGGTTTTTAATGTGGTTTTTTTCTTTTTTTTAATATAGAGATATTTTGTTCTTAGTATAAAATCCCTCTTTGTTGATTTCCTGAAACCCAAGGAGTGGGAAATGCTCCTTGTGAAGCAGGGTGCAGTTCTACAGCAGGTAGCTGAGTGTCTTGCAGCATCAGGGAAACTATTGTGACCACACAGAATTTCTTTGGCTCAGCTGAAGACCCACAGATGCCCTCCCCTGTTGTTAGGATGTTATGGAGGAGACTCTTCCATGTTTAGACTTGTTTGGTTGGTTTTTTTTATTCCTAGTAATCAATTAAACTCGTTCCAAGTGAAGTGTGGAGGTGAGGGGAAGAAGAAGAGGACCAAAATGTGACTGTTTTTATGTTAGAAAACTAAGAATATAATTTTATTTTTTTATTATATTCTATTTATATTATTTATAATTATAATTTTATTTTAAAGCTGAGGAGAATATTCCTTCATTCCTTTGGTTTTTAGTTTCAGCAGTAGGAGTAGGGAACCTCTTTAATGTGTCTGCTTGTCACCAAGGGTTTCAAATGATTTTTTCTTTAAAAAACAACTCCTGTTAAACAAGAGGTTCTGCAAGCACAGGAATTTCCCATGACATGGGCAATGCAGTGAACAGTTGCCTTCCACATCAAGCATAGTTCATATTCATCCTGCTACTGTTTACTCTCCTGATTGTTTCACTCCTTTACTTTTCAAACTGTAGAATTTAGGTTTTTTCTCTTACAGCACCTAGTAGCTGACATTTCAATTGCAGTGTTTCTAATAATCACACACTAAGAATTTCCTCAAATGTGGATTTATTTACTTTTTTTTTTTCCCTGCTTGATTACAAAAGCAGGAAGTCTGTTGGGGGGTTCTGTTTTTCTTCCACACAATCAACTGTATTGTCTGCTTACTCTTTTGGTATTTGGCTAACAGTAAACTCCTGGGGAATTGAAATAGGACCCATGAAAATCTAATTTTCAAAACATTTGTGTAAAGTGAAGCATGGNGAAACTATTGTGACCACACAGAATTTCTTTGGCTCAGCTGAAGACCCAGAGATGCCCTCCCCTGTTGTTAGGATGTTATGGAGGAGACTCTTCCATGTTTAGACTTGTTTGGTTGGTTTTTTTTATTCCTAGTAATCAATTAAACTCGTTCCAAGTGAAGTGTGGAGGTGAGGGGAAGAAGAAGAGGACCAAAATGTGACTGTTTTTATGTTAGAAAACTAAGAATATAATTTTATTTTTTTATTATATTCTATTTATATTATTTATAATTATAATTTTATTTTAAAGCTGAGGAGAATATTCCTTCATTCCTTTGGTTTTTAGTTTCAGCAGTAGGAGTAGGGAACCTCTTTAATGTGTCTGCTTGTCACCAAGGGTTTCAAATGATTTTTTCTTTAAAAAACAACTCCTGTTAAACAAGAGGTTCTGCAAGCACAGGAATTTCCCATGACATGGGCAATGCAGTGAACAGTTGCCTTCCACATCAAGCATAGTTCATATTCATCCTGCTACTGTTTACTCTCCTGATTGTTTCACTCCTTTACTTTTCAAACTGTAGAATTTAGGTTTTTTCTCTTACAGCACCTAGTAGCTGACATTTCAATTGCAGTGTTTCTAATAATCACACACTAAGAATTTCCTCAAATGTGGATTTATTTACTTTTTTTTTTTCCCTGCTTGATTACAAAAGCAGGAAGTCTGTTGTGGGGTTCTGTTTTTCTTCCACACAATCAACTGTATTGTCTGCTTACTATATTGGTATTTGGCTAACAGTAAACTCCTGGGGAATTGAAATAGGACCCATGAAAATCTAATTTTCAAAACATTTGTGTAAAGTGAAGCATGGCTACAGCTTCTAGGAGTACCAGCATCAAAATCCTTTTAGTTGCTCAACCACAGCTGTAGTTTATATACTTTGGAAAGGGACTAGAGGAGAACAGTGGCTTGTTCAGTGTTCCAGGTGTGCTTTTTAGCTTCAGCATAGATGTTTGCCAAATATTGGAATTGTAAGTAGTCATTTTATTGACAGTATGAAATGACTTTTGGCCCCAGCTGAGTGTGTAACTGCAGCACTCAGTTCCCTGTTTTCATGAAGCATCCTTTTGAAAACATTTCCAATTCTCTTTTTTTTTCTTCAGGAAATCAATTTGTTACCAAATTTGTTAACATTGCCACTCTGACAGGTCAGTTTTTGTCTTGCAATGAGTGTCTGCCCACACATATCAATAGATACATTCCCCTTTTTTTTTTTTTTCACACAAGCCATTAAGAAAGTTTGGGGCTGTTGATGTTTTACCTGCAAAATGTAAGTCACCTGCCATCTGTTGTGTGCAGTCAAAGGCAAGAAAAGGCTTTTGTGCAGGAGCTGAGGTTGGTTTTCTTGGGATTCCTTCAGCTGCAGCCAGTCACTTTAGTCTAGAGGATAGAGGTGAAGCAGCAGTGTTAGCAACAGTGCCTGGTAAGCATTGGTGACATGATATAGATAGTTTATTAAAGTTGTTTTTTTTCTCTTGTGGTCTTGAGTTAACTAATGAAGTCTCTTTCTGGAAGAAGAAGCAGGGAGAAGTGAGCAAATCAGCCAGTGCTGACAGCACAACAGAGGGAACTCCTGCAGATGGTTTCACAGTCCTGTCCACCAAAAGCCTGTTCCTTGGCCAGAAGGTATGCTCCTGAATTGTCCTTGATGAATACCTGCATTTCAGTGCTGCTTAGGGAACACCCCCTGCCACCACCCCTCTTGTCCCCAGATGTCTCAGTACAATGGACATTTCCCCACTGAGCTCCTGGGGAGGTGGATGATACTACTTTTCAAACACACTAGTTCTCTGAAATATCATTTAGATCATTTACAAAATATAAATGAGTCTTCATGTGGCTACATAATTAAATACTCAAACAGAAGGAAAGCCTCTGGGCTTGTATCTGTCTCACCTTATTGCTAAACAGCATCCTTGTTACAGCCAAACTTCTGCCACAGAGGAGATTATTCTAAGATTAAAATGTCATTTTCCAATGGGCAGCCCAATTCATTGCTGATGGAAAAGGATTGGCAGGTTTTTCTCAAAACCTGTTTCAGACATTTGGTTGCTAACAGTGGTTTTTATGATTTGTTCTGCTTTATTATTTACAGAAGTGAATGCTGTGTAATAATGATGCTTTTCTGAAAAGCTACAAGTCAATGATCTTTTTTTTTTTCCCTGTGAATATGCTTTGGGTCATGGGGTGGTTTAATACAAACACATATCTGCTCAAAGAGAGGAGCCATTGCAAGAGACAATTCATTACATTAATCTGGTCTTTTATCTTGAAACCTGCCATTAGTTTGTGGGAGAAAATTTTGTTAAGTAAAGCTGCATCTTTCTTCTATCATTCAGTAATCAGATCATTGTGTTGTAAGCCATAAAAGATGAGCCATTGTCCATTGTGGAATGTATCTCCTCTGACTCATTTGGATGTCATACTGAGGTTGTTCTCCATTTCTCCTTCCCCAGTTTGTTTGCCAAGTTTCACATGCATGAGAGTCACAATTGTATTTTTTTGCAAGACTTTTGATTTCCCAGATGTGATTGTGCAGCTCAGGGGGGTCTCAGCTCTGCTAGAGCTTTTGTTATTCAACTGCTACAAGAGGAGTGGCTTGGAATCTATTTTTAAAACCATTTTGATGACTAAATTACATCCCAAAATTTATGAACTACATCAGTGCTTCAAGAAAGCAAGTCAAGTCAGACTTTTGGACTTGATTTTCAACTCCTTTTAGTTGCTCTAGGAAGCCTGTCATGAGACCCAGGGTTGTGTCCCACCAGACTGAGCCAGTAAATCCATGGAGGAAGGGAAACAGGAGCTGCAGGGCTGCTTTAAGCTGTGGTGAGCAAAGCCAGGGGCTGTTGGAGAGCTTTCCAGTGAGCTCCTTGTGCTAGGAGGTGGACTTTCTGCCTTTCTCATCCACTTGGAACCCTCTACTGCTTCATGCAGAATGAAAAGCTAAAGAGAAATAAATCTTCTTTGCCTCCTGGGAAGGAACACTGCAAATGACCCAAGGAGGTGGAGAAGGCAGAGGTGCTGCTGAGATGTGCCTAGCACAGGTGATGTTTTGCTTTTGATTCCCTGAGGCAGTAAATGGTCAGTGCAAAAAGCTGAGAAAAGTAGGCTGTGTCCAACAGACTCCAGAATCTGTGAGTCAAAACTGAAATTCTTCCCTTGTTTGGGCTGCTAAATAATGTATTCATGTCCTTGCTCTGATTTTACCCCCAAAATAGCACATTTAGGCCAGTGTAAATGCTTTTAAGACTGAAAGTGTGGAGAGCTTAAAATGCAAAACCTTTGCACTGTAGAGATCAAAGAGATTTTGTTTAACATAAAAACAGCAAATTAAAAAAAAAAAAGTTGCTGGCTTATTCCTAGAAATATTTTCAGGCCATTCTGCTGCCTTGGTGATGGTGCTGAATTATTGAAGTGACCCATGGAAGGCTCAAATGGTTGCTGTTTGTTTTGGGAAGATACAAATGAAATAGAACAATTATCTCTAAAAACTGTAGTGACTTGGAGTCAGTGAAATGCTTCTGCTCAGCCAGGCCTACAGGCAATTGCTGTTTAAAAAGATAATACTGATTTGAGAAATATTTATCTAAGTTTAAGTCTGATGTTTAGCAGGAAAAAAAAGCTAAATCAGTTTTGTTATCATTGGCTTCACTCAGTGCCATATGATATTTTAAACACAATGAACTGAGAATTCCCTTCAGTGGCCATTCTGGCCACAGTAGTGTTGCAGTTCCAAACAGTGAATTAATAAGAATTAATTGAGGTGAATTAATAAGAAATGCAAAGCTTGGCTCAGAAGACACTCCCAGATGTGCTAAGTGCCACCTGCATTTTATCTGCTACATGCTTCTTACTATTGGGTAGTAAAATTGAGCAATTTCTTATTGGAGGATTTAATTTTACATGAAAACTTTGGATTTATTTAATTTTTTTAAATCATTTTTGGCTAACAGTGCACTGAGCAGTAAATGCAAGAATGGAGCAAACTAATAGTCACCTGCCAGCTCTTGCTCTTGGTGATGAGCAGCTTTTTAAGCTTGTTGCTGTTATATTGAGACTTTAATTGCCAGCTAATTGCTCTGTAAATCCCATAAATGAGCAGGCACAAAACCCCAGATGATCTGCAGGCAGTAGGTCTGGGGCAAAAACCTGTAGAACACAGAATGAGGATCAAGGAGAGCCACCTAGAAAGGGAGCAGAATGCTTAGGAACATCTAAAATCTCCACAAAACAGTCTTTTGGTGTGTGCATGTGTTTTGTTGTTGTTGATTTATTTATTTCAAAAGTCATACAGTTTTTTTTAAACATTTTGGTTGGATTTGTTTTGACTTTTGGTTTTGTTTTGTTTTGAAACAGCAGTTGCTTGTAGTCAAACTCAAGACTCAAACTCAAGTATGAATAACTTGCCACGTGTGAAGTGTGAAAGGATTCTGAGCTATTTGGAAAGCAAGTGTTCTTAGGTTTTATTACAGATTCCTGAACAGACTCCTACTTAAAACAGGGCTGAATTACACTCATTTTTAGCCAGAATCACCCTCTTTAGAGGGAAGGTGGTTTCCTCAAGCAACAGATGCAAACTGTATGAAACAGCAGGTTTTTAGTAAGAGAAAGAAAGGCAATTCATATAATCCCACAAATGAAATGGAAATTAAACTCTCCTAAAACTGAAGTATTTGGATCTTGGCCTCTTTAAATGCCCCATTCATTGTACCAGGGACATGAATTGGCTCGTGGTGCCCGTTGGGGAACTCACCCAAGGAGGAGATTTGAAGTGAAGTTCACAGAAGGTGGATTACAACCCCAGAGACAAAATGCAGCTGCTGATGAAATGAATTGCCAGGCTCCAACATCTACATTAGGCTTTGGACTAGCAGGGGAGCCTGGCCTGGCTGCAGCTGGCCTCAGGACATGCCTGAAGGAATGAGAACCTTCTGCAGTGCTACTGAAATGATCCTTTAAATGCTGTCACAGGAAGAGCAGGACCCTGCTTATCAGGTTCCTCCTGTACCTGTCAGTGCCCTAGGGGTTTGACTTTGGCCAAGTTTGGCATTTGCACAGGATTGCCAGAGTGTGAGGGTCACCTGCTGTGATGAGACACCCAACCTGGCAGTAGTAAGGACATTTTGCTACCACTTTACACCTCTCAGCACACCCAGAACCCTTCCTCCCTCATGGCCAGAGCAGTTCCTTGCTGTTGCTGGTCTGATTTTTCTCAGTGACTTCTTATTTTTTACAACAGGTTGTAATTTGTGCTCAGAAAGGTGATGCTGGAAGTTGCAATCTGCACTCCCTCCTATTTCATTAGTTCTTTTTAATCTGTTAAAATCTAAAAGTGCAGATGGGAGGTTAATCTCTAGATACCTGTGCTGCCCTCCTCAGTTTACTGTGTGCCCCTGAGAAACCCTTCAGATTTTGTAGGACAGAAATCAAGAGGCATGTTTGAAATACAGGGGTGTTGATGAGAGGAGCCAATGGGTATTAAGAAGAGGGGTTAAAATCTCTCTTTTAATAGATGACAAAAGGAAACAAAGCAACTAAGCCCCAGAAGCAATAAGTACGTAGCAGTGCCTGCTGACACTACAGCCCCAGCCCTTCACAAAGGGAATTCCTGGGAGGAGAAACCAGCACCCTCCAGTGATGCCAAAATAAGAATCCCATAAAACAGTCAGCATAAAACCCAGAGCTCCTTAGCAGGTCCTCCCAGTGTGAAGAGCCCTGTTTGAGTCTTGTGTTTGAATATTTATGATTATTATGATTATTATTACGATTATTTTGATAATAACCCTCCTTTACGACCTGCCTTTTATTTTGCATATTTGTTTGCAGTGATGCTATCTCCATCTGTGTTGCAAAGCTCACTTTTCTGCAGCTTCTCTGTGATTTCCCAGCTGTCCTGTTATTTCCCACCTCATGCTTTTCTTTTCAGCTGAACCTTATTCACAGTGAAATCAGTAATTTAGCCGGCTTCGAGGTGGAGGCCATTATCAATCCCACCAATGCTGACATTGACCTTAAAGATGACCTAGGTAAATGGGGCTTGGGATGACACAACTAACGGTCACATGGAAATTATGGAACCCAGAATTTATTCTCTAGGGCTTCCTACATTTGAAGAAGAGCAGAAATTCCAAACTCCCAACTTGTGGTTTCGTCGCTGAGTTTTCTCCAAAGATTTGAATGGCCAAATTGGAATTCTTGCACCAGGCTTCCAGCTGATTGCAGTTGAATGAAATGGTTTAAATTCTTTTCCATAATGATCATATGTGACTGTTAGCTATTTTGGGGGGTTTCTTCTTTGGATACTTTGAGGACTAAAATGATTTTTTTGTCAGGTTGTTTTCAAAATAAGCAGTTTCTCCATTCCAACTGGTTTTACTCAGAATAGGCACAAGCCTTTTAAAAAGGAATGATGAAATAATTAACTGTTCCCAAATCTTTCCTACCTGGATTTCCTATTTGATTCAGTCAAATAATTTGTTTCCATTATGCTTCAATTACTCCCTAGCACTTTCCCAGCCAGCTGAAAACAAATGCTGGTATTATAGCAGTAGCTACACACATTGCTCTGTTGCTTTTAAAGCTTCCACCTTGTTCCAGAAAAAGGAATGGAAAAGTCCTTCTTGAACAGAAGCCTTTTCTTCAACAAAAGGAAAATTAACTTTGCTGCATTCCCTCCTTATTTGATTACACCTGCTGCTGTCTTTGGAATGGAATACGACCCATCATTTTACCTCTGCATTTCCAGTGGGAATGGACACAAAATTAATGGGACAGGAAAAAGAAATAAGAAGGCTAATTTTGAAAGCAGCCTTTCTCATAAATCTGTATCTTTTCCCAAGTGTCTCAGCCATTCCAACACATAACAGGGAAATCTCCCTCACCTTTCCAATGTAAGGCATTTCTGCTTTTAAGGAAAATTCAGTCCAGCTGTCTGCAGATAGATGGTTTCCTCTGTATGGAGGAGACTCATCTCTAAAAACAAAATGATGACATACNCCCGACACCCCCTTCCCCCCACACACCCCCGCACACACACCTCAGCCCAAGGTTTGCCGGTGGACAGGTAGGAGAACACGGCCGTTGGTACCTGTGTGAATGTAGAGCCTGTGCTGGGTCTCTGTCCAACGTGGTTGATATCCATCTGTTTACCTGTTGTAGTTGCAAGTTGTACAGGCTGACATTGCCACCATCGACAGTGATGCTGTCGTTCACCCGACAAACTCTGACTTCTACACCGGTGGTGAAGTAGGTAATGGCAAGTTCAGTGCTGCCCAGTTCGTATGTGTGTGCATGGTCGATCAGCAGCCAACAAGCTTGGTGTAGCTATGCAGGTCTGCATTCGTTTCTCACTTCCAGCAGTCCTCCCTGAGAATCCAAAAGAATCCGTGCCAAGTCAGGAGGGAGCTTTCTGGGCTTGTGCAAGGAGGAAAGGAGAGAAGGCGCCGCCAAAACGTGGCGAGGGAACGGTCTGTTCGAGGCAGGGTTGGGAGAGAGGAAAAGGAATTGCCCCATCGTTTGCTTGGCGTGCTCAATGCCTGTCTTGAATGTGGTGTGAGCCCCCACCTTGAGATTTCTACACCCTCTCCGTGCCAAGCTGCAGATGGTCACATCTGACGTGCTGGATCTAACCTGTCTGGGTTTCCTGAACTCTTGAGATTGGTTTGGTTTTCCTATTTCACCTTAGTTCCACTGCTCGATGGCCCCCACACCCACAAGCAGCCAGCTGGTGACCCTACATCTGTTCCAGGAGGTCATTCAAGCTACACTGATGAGAGAAGACACAAGAGCAAACATGACAGACATTAATTCAGTGTCCTGAGCATCCCCTGAGTAACTCTCGGTACTCCCCTTTTCTGCATGCAGTATGTGGAAGGGTTTTGGATGAGGGGAGCAGCACTTTAACTGACCTGCCTGGGGAACAGAAGGCAAATCTAAACACAGCTGGTGAGGGTGATGCCCCACCAGGCTTCCAAAAACNCGATTATTTTGATAATAACCCTCCTTTACGACCTGCCTTTTATTTTGCATATTTGTTTGCAGTGATGCTATCTCCATCTGTGTTGCAAAGCTCACTTTTCTGCAGCTTCTCTGTGATTTCCCAGCTGTCCTGTTATTTCCCACCTCATGCTTTTCTTTTCAGCTGAACCTTATTCACAGTGAAATCAGTAATTTAGCCGGCTTCGAGGTGGAGGCCATTATCAATCCCACCAATGCTGACATTGACCTTAAAGATGACCTAGGTAAATGGGGCTTGGGATGACACAACTAACGGTCACATGGAAATTATGGAACCCAGAATTTATTCTCTAGGGCTTCCTACATTTGAAGAAGAGCAGAAATTCCAAACTCCCAACTTGTGGTTTCGTCGCTGAGTTTTCTCCAAAGATTTGAATGGCCAAATTGGAATTCTTGCACCAGGCTTCCAGCTGATTGCAGTTGAATGAAATGGTTTAAATTCTTTTCCATAATGATCATATGTGACTGTTAGCTATTTTGGGGGGTTTCTTCTTTGGATACTTTGAGGACTAAAATGATTTTTTTGTCAGGTTGTTTTCAAAATAAGCAGTTTCTCCATTCCAACTGGTTTTACTCAGAATAGGCACAAGCCTTTTAAAAAGGAATGATGAAATAATTAACTGTTCCCAAATCTTTCCTACCTGGATTTCCTATTTGATTCAGTCAAATAATTTGTTTCCATTATGCTTCAATTACTCCCTAGCACTTTCCCAGCCAGCTGAAAACAAATGCTGGTATTATAGCAGTAGCTACACACATTGCTCTGTTGCTTTTAAAGCTTCCACCTTGTTCCAGAAAAAGGAATGGAAAAGTCCTTCTTGAACAGAAGCCTTTTCTTCAACAAAAGGAAAATTAACTTTGCTGCATTCCCTCCTTATTTGATTACACCTGCTGCTGTCTTTGGAATGGAATACGACCCATCATTTTACCTCTGCATTTCCAGTGGGAATGGACACAAAATTAATGGGACAGGAAAAAGAAATAAGAAGGCTAATTTTGAAAGCAGCCTTTCTCATAAATCTGTATCTTTTCCCAAGTGTCTCAGCCATTCCAACACATAACAGGGAAATCTCCCTCACCTTTCCAATGTAAGGCATTTCTGCTTTTAAGGAAAATTCAGTCCAGCTGTCTGCAGATAGATGGTTTCCTCTGTATGGAGGAGACTCATCTCTAAAAACAAAATGATGACATACGTATGAAGTGTAATACCTGTCAGCTGATTGGTGCTGACAAAATGGAGAAACTAGTTATTTTGTTTGGCTTGATGATCCCGAATTTTCTTTTTTATTTTTTAAACAGATTCCATATTTTAGTGTCATGCTCTGTGGGGAACTGGTTGTTCTAGGTTTCTGCAAAGCAAAACGGGGTATTAGCTGCTTTTAAAACTATGGAAATGATCTCATGTGATTGCTCTGACTTGTCATTTTAACATGGATTTGATCACATCCTACTCAATATTCCTCCTCCCGTCCCCCCCCCGACACCCCCTTCCCCCCACACTAAGCACACCGAAGAACTCTTTCTGCTGGGCGCANGTAGGTAATGGCAAGTTCAGTGCTGCCCAGTTCGTATGTGTGTGCATGGTCGATCAGCAGCCAACAAGCTTGGTGTAGCTATGCAGGTCTGCATTCGTTTCTCACTTCCAGCAGTCCTCCCTGAGAATCCAAAAGAATCCGTGCCAAGTCAGGAGGGAGCTTTCTGGGCTTGTGCAAGGAGGAAAGGAGAGAAGGCGCCGCCAAAACGTGGCGAGGGAACGGTCTGTTCGAGGCAGGGTTGGGAGAGAGGAAAAGGAATTGCCCCATCGTTTGCTTGGCGTGCTCAATGCCTGTCTTGAATGTGGTGTGAGCCCCCACCTTGAGATTTCTACACCCTCTCCGTGCCAAGCTGCAGATGGTCACATCTGACGTGCTGGATCTAACCTGTCTGGGTTTCCTGAACTCTTGAGATTGGTTTGGTTTTCCTATTTCACCTTAGTTCCACTGCTCGATGGCCCCCACACCCACAAGCAGCCAGCTGGTGACCCTACATCTGTTCCAGGAGGTCATTCAAGCTACACTGATGAGAGAAGACACAAGAGCAAACATGACAGACATTAATTCAGTGTCCTGAGCATCCCCTGAGTAACTCTCGGTACTCCCCTTTTCTGCATGCAGTATGTGGAAGGGTTTTGGATGAGGGGAGCAGCACTTTAACTGACCTGCCTGGGGAACAGAAGGCAAATCTAAACACAGCTGGTGAGGGTGATGCCCCACCAGGCTTCCAAAAACACCCAACCCAAAGCCAGGTGATCCCAACCCGTGCTCCACAGCTCATCTTAACCCCAACACCACCGCTGTGCCAACGGGCCGCTCGGCGCAGAGCTGCTGGGCAGGAACAGCTGTGACCTGGCTGGCTAGAAATTCCAGAGACATTCAAATGCAAGTGTGACATAGCAGAAGGATACACTGCTGAAGGCTGGCAGAGCCCCTGAGCCAACGGGCTTGTCTCCTCCCCTTTGCCAAACAAAGGCTTTGCTGCCCCACAAAGAAAATTGTCTCTCGAAGCTGCACTGCTCGTTCCTTAGAGTAGGTTCCTGTTGCCTCTGACTGCTGTAAGAAAGAATAGAAGTGCACAAATGCTTAGCTTCCAATGATTAACTTTTACCCATCTAAATTTATATATATATATATTTTATTTATTTTTTTTTTTGTTTGGTTTTGGTCTGGTTTGGTTTGTTTTGTTTTGTTTTCCCTAACAATTTAAATGTACTGGGGGATTATCCTGAGAATTTTAGAGCCTAAAGTTCTGCTAACGCTGTTTTCAACACTGATACCAATGCCTGCTTGGAAAGCATGAGATAATGATCTTCTTCTCATGGGAGTGACACATATTTATGCCTGTGAGCAAAGAAGCTACTAACCTTGATGCTGTGAAGCAAGACTTCCATCAAGAAACTTGTTAATGTAGTGGAAAATGGTTCAATCCAGTCTGTCCTTTCTCAGATGGAGCTAATTGACACCACGGTTCTGAAATACAATTTCAGCAGAAACCCTCCCTGTTCATCAGAAGAAGATGATAATTGAGGAATAAATGCAGAAAACCTCACTGATTTATACCAAATACTACATTTGCTCTTCTTTGTAGCAGATCTGCAAGACGAGAGCTCAGTAAAATAAACTGTCAGGGTTGCTCATTGCTTTTAATTATAAATTAATTCCCAGTAGAAGGGAAAGAGCTGATCCTTCTGGACTGAATTAAACCAAACTAGGCTAAATTCCATTAAATGTACAACAGCTTTGCAATGGCAAAGAAATGACCTACTTAATAGATCTTTTCTGTTCCCAGGTTCTGCACAAGGCTTAATTATGTTTCCCCTTGAAACAAGAGAAATTAAGGATTAGGAATGTCATGGGTTTTAAGACTGATCTGAGTTCATGGACTCAAGGGGAATATAACTGGAATATATATGAATATAAATAGGACTGATATGGAAATACACACGAGCAGAGTGTAACTAGATGGAAGGGCTGTTCCTCTCCCTCCCCATCCTTCTCTGCCAGAGAGATTTGATAAGACCCTGGTGTCAGCCACAGCTGGTTCAGACAGGACACAGTGTCTCCTGCCAGCTGCCCTGGGTGCCCCATCACTGGGTGTGCTCCAGACCAGGGCTTTGCAGGGCCTGCTCTAAGGGGAGGGGTCCCTGCCCGTGGGGGGGGGGGGGTTGGAACTGGATGATCTTTAAGGTCCCTTCCAACCCAAAGCATTCTGTGATTCAATGATTCCCAGTTCTGGCGTGGTCTCCATGCCTAGGACATCTTGCTGGGACAACTAAAGCCATTGCTGTCTCTTCTGAGAGATTTGTAACGTGGAGCCTCCTGCTCAGTTGCACAGGGATAAGTAACTCTGAGTTTCAGCAAATTCTCAGTGAGGAGTTTGAATAAACTTGGACCAAAAAAGCTTAAATGAGCACGAAGAGCAGATTCCACCCTGACCTCCATGGTCTGACCTTGCAATCCAGCTCTTGGCAATCGCCCNCTGCCTGGGGAACAGAAGGCAAATCTAAACACAGCTGGTGAGGGTGATGCCCCACCAGGCTTCCAAAAACACCCAACCCAAAGCCAGGTGATCCCAACCCGTGCTCCACAGCTCATCTTAACCCCAACACCACCGCTGTGCCAACGGGCCGCTCGGCGCAGAGCTGCTGGGCAGGAACAGCTGTGACCTGGCTGGCTAGAAATTCCAGAGACATTCAAATGCAAGTGTGACATAGCAGAAGGATACACTGCTGAAGGCTGGCAGAGCCCCTGAGCCAACGGGCTTGTCTCCTCCCCTTTGCCAAACAAAGGCTTTGCTGCCCCACAAAGAAAATTGTCTCTCGAAGCTGCACTGCTCGTTCCTTAGAGTAGGTTCCTGTTGCCTCTGACTGCTGTAAGAAAGAATAGAAGTGCACAAATGCTTAGCTTCCAATGATTAACTTTTACCCATCTAAATTTATATATATATATATTTTATTTATTTTTTTTTTTGTTTGGTTTTGGTCTGGTTTGGTTTGTTTTGTTTTGTTTTCCCTAACAATTTAAATGTACTGGGGGATTATCCTGAGAATTTTAGAGCCTAAAGTTCTGCTAACGCTGTTTTCAACACTGATACCAATGCCTGCTTGGAAAGCATGAGATAATGATCTTCTTCTCATGGGAGTGACACATATTTATGCCTGTGAGCAAAGAAGCTACTAACCTTGATGCTGTGAAGCAAGACTTCCATCAAGAAACTTGTTAATGTAGTGGAAAATGGTTCAATCCAGTCTGTCCTTTCTCAGATGGAGCTAATTGACACCACGGTTCTGAAATACAATTTCAGCAGAAACCCTCCCTGTTCATCAGAAGAAGATGATAATTGAGGAATAAATGCAGAAAACCTCACTGATTTATACCAAATACTACATTTGCTCTTCTTTGTAGCAGATCTGCAAGACGAGAGCTCAGTAAAATAAACTGTCAGGGTTGCTCATTGCTTTTAATTATAAATTAATTCCCAGTAGAAGGGAAAGAGCTGATCCTTCTGGACTGAATTAAACCAAACTAGGCTAAATTCCATTAAATGTACAACAGCTTTGCAATGGCAAAGAAATGACCTACTTAATAGATCTTTTCTGTTCCCAGGTTCTGCACAAGGCTTAATTATGTTTCCCCTTGAAACAAGAGAAATTAAGGATTAGGAATGTCATGGGTTTTAAGACTGATCTGAGTTCATGGACTCAAGGGGAATATAACTGGAATATATATGAATATAAATAGGACTGATATGGAAATACACACGAGCAGAGTGTAACTAGATGGAAGGGCTGTTCCTCTCCCTCCCCATCCTTCTCTGCCAGAGAGATTTGATAAGACCCTGGTGTCAGCCACAGCTGGTTCAGACAGGACACAGTGTCTCCTGCCAGCTGCCCTGGGTGCCCCATCACTGGGTGTGCTCCAGACCAGGGCTTTGCAGGGCCTGCTCTAAGGGGAGGGGTCCCTGCCCGTGGGGGGGGGGGG
>VYZU01008494.1:43795-83822 GCA_013401355.1 Ceyx cyanopectus
TGAATAAACTTGGACCAAAAAAGCTTAAATGAGCACGAAGAGCAGATTCCACCCTGACCTCCATGGTCTGACCTTGCAATCCAGCTCTTGGCAATCGCCCCCCGTGAACTGCTTATGGAAAAAGCAAAAGAAAAGGCTCAGATTTTTCAACTGGCCTCAGCTTTTGTACCCCAAAAGCAATAAACTGGCAACAGCAGAATAAGAGGCAGGGTGACAGAGTCATTTTTTTTCTGAATGAACAAACAAAAACCACATGGTGGTTTCATTTTGGAAGCAGTGTAGCAGTGATGTGAAAGCTCAAGCATCTTGCAGTCCAATTAGTTCTCTGAGCTATAACCTGATTTCACAAACTGTATCTTGGAGGAGGGGCTCTGCTTCCTTGAGCATATGGTATGTGCACTTCCATCAGAAAATGTGTTGTTTTCTTTCTTCATCAGTGAAAGGGAAGGGGTTTCACCAGATAAATGTCTAAACCTTTTAGAGATCCTAGTTCTGAATTTGTGGAAATCAGTTTTCAAAGTAATATCTCAAATCAGAGCCTTTATGATATCACTGCTTTTTACTTATCTACCTTTATGCAGAGTGCAAAGTTCTGTGGGATGCTCATGTAGTCAGGAAAACGCTTTCTCGGGCTGTTTTATTTTTCTCTTGTTAATATTTCAAACTAGAGCTGCAAAATAAGATCTAAACCATTTAGTGATGGACTGCCTTTGTAAAGAGCATACCTTTTGGTCGCCCTGAAACCCCCCACAGCTCTTCTCCCCCCAGAATGACCTTGTCCAGCTCCTTAGCTGTAGTAAGAGAAGTTCATTGGAGGAATATGTTCCTTAGAGATTCTCCTGATTTCTGAGGCTCTTCCTCTTGGTTAAAGGTGGCTCAACAAGCTGGGCAGGTACCAAGTAAAGCAGCCCGCTGCACTCACGAGACTGTTTCATTCCTGGTGCCACCTGTTGGGGTCAGGGACCAAGATCAGGTGAGTTTCAAATTCTTATTGTGGCAAATGGCTCTTTCAAACCATTTCTAAGAGAGAGGGGAAAATAGACCTTGAGGGGAAGGACCAGGGAACCTTCAACCACTCTGGAGCTAGCACATCCTTCTGGAAGGTTGCCCAGCAGCAGGTGCTCATGCTCAGGAAGGAGGCAGAGCCACCAGGGCAGATGTTTTGACGTTCAAGGCGGAGCCTGCGGATGTCAACCCAGGGATCCCGGTGTGAGGCTTTGGGGTTGTTAGGGTTGTCTTTTTATGCTTGGTTTTCTTTTCTTTCTGTTATTGTTGTTTGTTGTTTTTAATGACTAGCTAATTCCAAAGTCCCAAAAGGTTTAGATCTTACTTTGCAGTCCCCAAAATAAAAAAAATAAAATAATAATAATGTTTGGGCAGAAAAAAAAAACAAACTGTAGAGCGATGTGGTAAAAATTACTGAGTCTTGTCTGCTGTGAAAAGCTGGGATCAGAGGAGTAAACTAACAATTCTCTGTTCAGGGAGCACTTTGGAAAAGAAAGGAGGCAAGGAGTTTGTGGAAGCTGTGATTGAGCTCCGCAAAAAGAACGGGCCCTTGGACACAGCTGGAGGTGAGGCTGCGAACCGGGCACCAGGGCACCTGCCTGGCACTGACCTCCTCCCGTGTGAGAACACACACTGCACCCCTACCAGAGCAGCTGGGATGGGGGGAGTGAGGTGATGATGCCAGCAAAAGGAGCACAGCACTGGGATGTTCCTGCACGAGGCATGAGTGAGGGCACGGTTCTGTTAATGAGGTCATTGAATGTCTGGGTGAAAGGAGCTCCAGAGCTCACCCAGTGCAACCCCTGCCGAGACCAGGGACATCTGCAACTAGAGCAGGGTGCTCAGAGCCTCCTCAAGCCCCACCTGGGATGGCTCCAGGGATGGGGCCTCCACCACCTCCCTGGGCAACCTGCTTCAGTGTCCACCACTCTGCTGGGAAAGAACTTCTGCCTTAGTTCTCATCTCAATCCACTCCTTTCTCATTTTAAACCATTGCCCCTTGGCCTTTCACTCCAGGCCTTTGGAAACAGCCCCTCTCCAGGTTTTGGATCAGCTCCCTGCAGGCACTGGCAGGTGCTCTAAGGTCTCCCTGGAGCCTTCTCTTCTCCAAGCTAACAACCCCAGCTTCCTCAGCCTGTCCTGGGAGCAGAGCTGTCCCAGCCCCCTGAGCATCTCCGTGGCCTCCTCTGGCCCCGCTTCATCAGCTCCATGTCCTCAGGTCATCAGGTCCGTGAGGGCTCAAGAGCTGGATGCAGAACAAGATGCTTCTTTTTGCCTCTTTTTTCTTTCCCTGTTGACTCCAACTCAGTTCAACATCTGCTTTGCTGACGTGCTGCTGAGTGTCACCAAACTGAAGCACGTGCTGCAATGGAAGCATCTGCTGGGGTACCTGTTTCATCGGTGCCAAAACCATCGCTCGAAAATCTGATGACATTTTGATGTCTAGTTATCCAAATTGATGTAACATCTGAGAAAAAAAAATCTACTCTCAGAGTACTAAAGTTTGGGAAAGGGCCATATAGAACTGAGCACCATCTGGGGAACTGCTGATACACGTTGTTCATATAGAGGGCCCTGTTCTGCCATCTGTGTTTATGCTACAAAAATAAACACAGCGTCTGCAGCTTTGTAAACGAGTTTGAACTCAGGCTGAAGGGAGATGGAAGAATTTGGCTCCAGCAGGAAAAATTACAACTGTTTACTTCTGCTGGTTCAGATTTTTGGTGGTGGTGGTGGTTTGTTGGTTTTTTTTTTTCCCTCACTTTTTAAAATTTTAATAAGTTTTTCTTGGAATTCTTGTTCTGCAAAAATATGTAGAATCAATTACTCCCTTTTTTTGTTGCTGTTTTGCTTGCAGTATTCCAGAGCAAAACTGCTCACAAATAGGTTGCAAATTGGAGAGGGAAGATTTAATTTGATTTATTTTTTCCTCAGGCAGCAGTGTGGCCCTCAAATCTGAGGGCTGCTAGGCACCCCATGGGGAGCTCCACACCATACTGGGAGAAACTGGCTTCTTGTTGGAGGACTCTAGATGCACATCAACTTCTCCATCCTAGGGAGATGCAGACCCCTCAGTTATATGGATCTCCCTTTAATTCTCAAAGAACCAGGATCCTGACCTAGCCTGGAATTGTAACCAGCACAGAACGTGGCCCTGGTTCTCCCTCTTTCTGCAGCCAAATTATCTTCCCCTTTCAGAACTTGTGCATCTCAAGTGAGGCACAACTGCTCTTGGTAATTAACAGTTGTCCTCAGCAGAATCCTAATGAGTTAATTACTGACTACCCTAGAAAGTTCTCCTTGAGAAGTGGTGAAGTTGGTGGTGCATAGCAAGTCAGTTCTTGCAGGATGAAGATGTTCCCCACATTTCACATCCGACCAGAGAGATGTCAGCTGCTTTTAATAGATTTTTTCTGGGATTTATGATATATTCCCAAGCTGCCAACGTTTTTAGTTGCACATTATGACAAATTAGTGTTGCCTAACACTGAGGAGATTGAACATGTTAAGAATCTACAAAGCCCTGAGAACATAAAGGCTCGTGCTTCCATTGTCCTTCAGACTGGGCTCCTCTGAGGAGGTCACAGTGCCATATGGCAAAGCATTTTCTTCTGCCTGCAGCAGCTCCAGGATAGCATCCATATGTGATGACTGTGCTCCAAGACTTACTTCTACTCCACTTAAATAACAAAATCCCTCATAAACATTCCAGAGTGGAGTAGAGGATTGCTGGCCTATAAGTACCTTTACAAACCTCCTGTTATTATTATTTTTAAATACTGGTGGTTTAAGAGTATTTTTTGAAGCCATAAGCTGCCATTTTCCACCTACAATTTGTGGCTGCTTGTGATTATACCCCCAAATGTGGGTATTGGGGGCTGACTCTTTGACAGCTCAGTGGATGCTCCTGTGCCATTTTAACTGGGTGGTTTTTTTCCCTCACCTTGTGATTTAGGGTGGTTTTCCACCCTCTTTTTTTTTTTTTTCTATTTTTTTAAACAAATTTCCAAGTGTTTAAATGCACCCCCAGGCCTGTGAGTGCAGAAGGGGCAGTGATCTCCTTACCCTGTGCTCTGGCAGGCAGAGCACAGCCTGGAAGTGGTGTTCCCAGGATGTGTTCTCCTGCTGGGATTCCCTGTCACGAGCTCCTAGGCAGGCTCTGCTGCATCCTCTCAGTTCCCACACATCCAGAGTGTTACCCTGCTGATAATCCACAATTACCATGCTAAAAACTCTTCTCTGTTTCTTTGGACCTACAAGGCCTTGCCTGTTAATACATAACCAGTGTGAATTAAACACTGCAGATCTAGAAATGCATCTGTCAAGAACATGAGGAAAGAGAGAAACTAAAACCAGAATTCTCTTGGATGACCCATCCATAAAACAGCTCAGATAAGGGATCCCACAAAATGTTTTCTTTACATTTTCTGAGAAACAAAGCTGGAAATGCAGCAAAAACCTGAATCCTCCTTTTTTTCCAGCCTTTCTTACCAGTTTGCAGGGTGCTCCTAGCTCTGAACTGCTCTGGTGTGTCCATAAGCTAACAAACCCTTCACGTAGCAGGAGTGGCTGGAGGTTGGAGAATTCCTAACTCTGTGCAACTCTCCAGCATCCTGGTGTTGAATAAAGTGAACCCCAAAGCAAGATCACCCCTCAGATGGGTTGATGTTCTACCAGCTGACTGCTTTTTCCTTACCCAAGTTTGCCCAGTCCCCAGTAGAACTGGATTCCTTTGATGCCAACCCCCAGTTCTTGTGCTCTCTGAAAGAAGCTGGATTCTAGCTCTGATTTATAAATCAGCACAGTGCAGCAGGGAATGGAAAGTCCAAAGTCTCTCTAATCATGTTGTTGTATTTGAAGGCAGTAGGATTTGTAATCTAAAACATTCCTGGGGGCTAAGGGAATGGCTCTCAGGGGTTGACTATATTAATTCCATTTACACCCTTTGAATCCCAGGGAGAGGAAAGCATTCACATTTCACTTTTATTCCTTATTTAGCTGTTGTCAGTGCTGGCCATGGATTACCTGCAAAATTTGTGATCCACTGTAACAGCCCAGGGTGGGGCTCAGACAAATGTGAGGAGCTGCTGGAAAAGACAGTGAAGAACTGCTTGGCTCTGGCTGATGAAAAGAAGCTGAAATCCATTGCATTTCCTTCAATTGCCAGTGGCAGGTAAGGCTGGTACCACCCCCGTGCCACATGGGTCACATTTCTAGGTGCTGTCTCCTACTTTCCAGTTCCTTATGTTGCTACAACCCTGACTTTAAAATTTTAAAATTTTAAATTTAAGCTGCTTGCATCAGACCAAACTCCAAGGGAGGTTAATTTGCATGGGTGTCATTTTAAGGAGATGAGATGAGCAGAGAAATACAGCAGAGGGTTCATCCTCTGGCTCTCAGGGTCACAGCAGAGTCTGTACAAGGAGAAGCTCAGGATTTCTCTGTGGGAGAAGCTGTTTCCTCCACGGGCTGTGGAATTGATTCTGTAAAAGCAAAACTATGTCAAGTATCTCACACAGAGCCCTTTCCTTTCTGGATAGCTCCCAGGGAAGAAGGATTCTCCACCCCCACCCCTTGTTGCAGAGCAGTTGATTGGTGTTGGAAGATGATGAAACCCTGAGGAATCATGAGGTGCACATGCTGCTCTGAAATCTGGTCACTGACAGGGACTCTCTGTGGCCAAGTTCTCCCCTTGGCATGTGCACGTCCTCCTCACTAGAGCCACTTCAAGTGGGGCTTTTAAAAGATGGAGAGGGATCAACAGGCCTTGAGAAACAGATGAGGTTGTGTATTTTCCCTTCTTTCTCTTAATTAGAGGTATTCAAGCATCCATTAATTTTGGAGAGATCATAATATATTCTGACAATGCTCCTTCCTTGTTTTTATGAAGTCAGAAGCGTTAAATAAAAGCAAAGCAAAGCAAATGCCAAAGACAGCACATGTCTGCAGCTGGTCTGGAACAGACATCTGTCAAGCAGACATCACCCAGTAAACCCACATAAACAGTTTCATTCTCTTTTATAGTTGAGGAATGGGATTACACGAGGGCAGTTCCAATAAATCATGGGGGGAAATAAAATCACATAGTCCTGGTGTTCAACGGGCCAGATGCTGGGCTGCAGGCCTGTGAAAAGCACCAGTTGGGTGCTGTACAGAGGTGGCCTGGAGTTCAGTTTGGTAGGAGAACAGGGAAAGGAGAGTTAGGGATTGAACATCAGATCAGCCTCAGAGCAGGGGTTTCACTCAGAGGCTCTGACTTTGATGTGAATTAAGAGGTTAACACCTCAACTTCACAGCTGAACTTGGAGCAGCAGATGGACACAAGAGGATTCTGCTCCTTGCAGCCCACACGTGGCCACTGGGCCAGCATCTTGCTTCTGATTTTCCTACTCTCTTTTGGGAGAGTGGTTCTGAGGAGTTGTTTAACCAGTTTCCCTATGACCAGGCTGCTCTTCTCTCAGCTGCCCTGTTGTGACCACCCTGCTGGAACTCTAGAGTGGAAGTTGTGTGACTTCAGAGTCCCTGTGAGCAAATCAGGGAGGGCACACGTCCTGATTTGGCAAATCAGGAGGAAAATTCTACAAAGGTCTGCTCAGTGTTGGCCAGGCTGCACCATTCACAAGGATTCTGTTTGTGCTCAACCTGTTCTAAAATCAGGTGAAACTTTCAGACAAGGGTTCCTAGGTAAAAAATGTGGACAAAACCTGTAAGAAGGGTTCCTAGGCCAGACACTGAGCTTTGAAATTCAGCCCTGCACAGTTTTGTCATCTGAGAAAGCAGGAAGGTTTGGCCTGTCTGTGGCTTTCCCAGGAATAGGGAGCAGGAGCCTCTTCTTTAGGCACTGCTAGAGCAATAGAAAGGCTGCTGGTCTTCAGTGTCTCCCCTTGATTCTGAGCTTTTCAAGGTATTTGTCTCAGGACTGTAGTTCCACTGAATCAGTGGCATTAAAAAGGACATAAGGAGTGTGGGAAGTGTTGTTGAGGTTGGTTTGGATAAGCCACTGAGTGTCTTAAGTGTGACCTGAGCCCAGTAAAGTTCCAGCAAGTTCCACCATGACCCTGGCTCACTGCCACTCAGCCCACTTCTCTTTCCCACCACCTCTGAGAGGACAAGGTGCTGCTGGTGTTGGTCCTCACTAGCAAACCACTGGAACCCATTCTCTCTTCCCTCCCAGTCTGCAGCAAGGCTGCACAGGCACTTGCAAAACCTTGTGCTGTTATTAACCAGTCATGGTGGTAAAACCATGTAGTGTAGGTGGTTTTTCATGCTTTGTTTTCTACATGGAGTTCTGTCCCTTTGGGGGGGGGGGTTGCTTTGATCCCAGGACAGGTTTGACTGCAACTCCAACGTGTATCCTGCTTTCTCCTCAGCACCTCAGGCTCTTGGTTTCCTTGGCTGTTCACTGACCCAGCTGAGAGTATCAGACTCAAGCCATTCATGTGTGTGGACTCATTTTCAGAATCACAGAGTGTCAGGGGTTGGAATGGACCTAGAAGAGCAGGGGCACCTAGATGAGGTCACCCAGGAACAGATCCAGGCGGGTCTGGAATGTCTCCAGAGAAGAAGACTCCACAACCTACCTGGGCAGCCCCTTCCAGGCTCTGGCACCCTCACTGGGAAAAAGTTTTTTCTTGTGTTACCCTAAACCCCTTCATGCTTTTCTCTTGGAGCATCTGCACTGCCCAGGGTCGTAGCTGCTGATCTGGGCAGTGCCCGCTGGCCGCGCAGCCCTTTCCAAAGCCCTCCCCCCGGGCTGCCACCTCCAGCAGCTCCTTCCCCAAAGCCTTGACTCTTCTTCTTCCCACATTTTGTTTTCCAGAAACGGCTTCCCAAAGCAAACAGCTGCTCAGCTGATCCTGAAAGCCATCTCCAGCTATTTTGTGTCGACCATGTCCTCGTCCATCAAGACGGTGTACTTCGTGCTGTTCGACAGCGAGAGTATAGGGATATACGTGCAGGAAATGGCCAAGCTAGATGCCAACTAAGCCTAGAAAGCTACAGCACCAGCCCCCTCTCCTCCCCCTCGTCCTCCCCCCAGTCCTCAACTCCTTGTGAAGCAGAGCATCCCTTATTTTAAATCCTTGCTCATCTAGGGGAAGCAAAGGTGGGGTTTTGGTTTGTCGTTCCTTTTGCGTTCGTTTCGTTTGGGTTTGTCTTTTTTTGTTGGTTTTTTTCTTTGTCTGTTTTTCCTTTCTCAACCGTTTTCTGTTGGCACTGATAGTTGGCATTACTGCTGTGAATGCACTGTAAAGCAGGCATGGTCTGAGCTTAGTGGAATCTAGGAGATTGTCTAGTTTTCTTGGAATGAAGTATGAACTGGAGCAGAAGGCTGGTAGGAGCACGTAGTCTTTTCCTCTTGGAAGAAGCAGGCCCACCCTCTTTTGTAACTGTGTCGTGGTGCTTTCTCAACCCATCCCGTGGAGTTCCTTTCTTTTGGTTGTTTTTTTTTTTTAAAGAACAGATGCTATAAACCTAATTTGTGTTTGTTTTATTGTCTTAATGATAAAGCTGGAAGAAAAAAAAAAACAACAAAAAAAAAATACAGAAACCCCGTTGTCCTTAATTATATTTACAATTTTGAAATGGTGTGAATTGATTTAGTAAAATGTTTGAACTGTTGCTGGTGGTTTGTACTTGAATTAATTTTTTTCCCTCAAGCCTTTCTTTTCTCAAGTGACAAGGCAGCTGTGCCAGGGGTGCCAAACAGCAGGAGCCTGGGAAGGTGTGTGGTGACCCAGGGCCCTGTGCTGGTGGCACCCCCAGCAGCATCCCCTGCCAGGGCTTTTTCCAGTGAGGATTCAGGCTTCCCAGTTGCTGCTTTAGGTCCTCCCAATTCAGACTTGAGTCTTAATTGGCAGTTCACTTTGGGAGGTTGAAGCCTTTTAGATCAAGCAAGGCCTTAGGGGTTTTTGGAACTAGTTCCAGTCATTTAATCCTGGCCTGTTTGAAGCCAGTTGGGATTTTTTTCCAGATATTTATGAGCCCAGTTTGCAGTGGTTGCCATATCACTTGTACAGCTGAAATCCATACCAGCAGCACATGCTTTGGTACCTGGAGCAAGAAGAGGTTTTGGTGGAGAAGTGATTGCCTACAAATGCTGGCTCTGAGGGGGAAACTCTTCCTTTGAAGTCCTGAGCCTCCCTTCTGGATCGTGGGCACGTGGGTTCCAGCTCTGCTGAAACCTTCCTTGGCTCAGGCACCAGAGTTTCCCATCCCCTCTGGAATGAGCTAGAGCAGTGGGTGCATCAAATCTACCTGACACTCTGGGTCAGCTCAGGTGCAGAATCACAGACTCTGAATCATTCTGGTTGGGAGACCCTTCAGATCACCAACTCCAACCCTTAACCCAGCCCTGCCAGGGCACCACTGCCCCATGGCCCTCAGCACCACAGCTCCAGGGCTTGGAAACCCCTCCAGGGATCATATGGATTCCACCCCTACCCTGGAGTTTTATCCCTTTTGAGGATAAATTTTTCCTAATATCCAACCTGAGGCCAGCTCCTCTTGTCCTGTCAGCTGGGAGAAGATACCATCTCACTACAACCTCTTGTCAAGTGAGCTGCTGCAGAGGTACAACACTGAAAATAACAAAGTTATTCTAAACACACAGAGTTAAAAGGAGCAAATAATCACTTTGTGCCTCTGATGTCTGAGCTGTTTGATCCCAGCACAGGCTCACACTGATTTATGGTTTTTTAAATGCCCAAAACGCAGCTGGTCTCGTTCTTTGAAGAGAGGTTCCAGTGGCAATCCACTGAAGGTGCTTTAGCGTTGAACCGTGACACGTGTTCCCGCAGCTGCGGGGATTCTTCCCCGTTGAGAAGCGGAGCTGCATTGCCCTCAACTCGCACTAGGTGTCAGCAAAAGGATTGAAAAGTAAAAACCCCTCCCAGAGCAGGTAGGTACCTGAGGAAACGCTCGGTGCAAAAAAAGCCCTAAGATTTGGCAGCAGATAAAGGGGTTTTTAACACAACAGGAAGGGGCACAGACAGAGCTCCTGGGGCTCTCTGCTCTCTGGAATAGTCTGGGGTGTCTAAAGGTTCATTTTTTAATCACCATTTGAATGTATAACCAAGTGATCATCCACATTTTCCAAGTGTTCAAAGCACATCCTCCCAAGGCAGTTAATAAATGACTTTGACACTGTGCTGGGAGGGCAGCTTTTGTCTGACAACTAAGGGAATCCCAAAGCAAAGCAGTGTAATTCCCATCCCATGGACTCACCTCTTCTTGGCTTTCATCTCAGCTGCTTGTGTAGCCACTGGCTCCATAAACAGCTCCACTGATCTCCTCAGGGTTGCCTGGGATTTGCTGTTTGCTTTGGTCCATTTCAGGGCCCTTTGCCAAAAAGAAAAAGAAATTCCATGAGGAGCTCCCACCTGGGGAGGTTCTGAGTTCTCAGCACAGTGCCCCAGTGTGACCAGAGACAGTCCAAGGGCTTTTGGCACTGCCCAGGAGTGAGTTTCCTCATAATGCTCCGTTTAGCTCCATTTGTTGGGGTTTTTTTTCCCAAATTATGTAGGATTTGCATTTATGACACATCCATTTACAAACCCATACCTGCAGTTCACACCTGGAAGCAGTATTATAACCAAGTGTCAGACACAAAACACTTCCCAAGCCCACATTAAGTTGCTGCCACACTATTTTTCCTAAGGTATTGATCATTCTTCCCCCACAGAGGTTAATTAGCACTCTGATCATCTAGTGAATGATGCCTCTCTCCAAACCAGCCCCTGTGCTGAGGGGACAGTGTCTGAACATCCGTTTTCCAGAGGTTTGTCATGTACAAAATGTCATCACACAAGTGTCACTCAAGGCCTGATAAGGAACAGCTTCTATATAATTATATACATAAAAATATTAAAAGGTGGGTATTAATAGCTAGATAGGAGAGCCTGGAATTATCCAGCTTCCAAATGTACTAAGGAAGAGTCAGTAAAGCATCTGTGGTTCTGTACAAGTGCCAAAAAGCCTGGAATTGGACTCATTAGGTGGGAGCAAAACACTGCTAGAAATTGTTTTTTTTTCCCTAAAAAGGGAAATTGGGAATATTTCTATTTGTAAACTCTCCAAAAAAAACCCTAGAGTATATACATTTGTCTAGGTGACCCTGCTCTGGGAGGAGGGTTGGACTAGATCTTTCTAGGTGCCTTCCAACCCCTGACATTCTATGATCCAGTGACCTGAGAGATGAAGAATTCAGAGAAAGGACCTCAGAAGAGCAAACAACCCCCTGCAGACAAAACCCAGGGACCATACCCAGGCTGAAACAGCATTTGGCCAACCAGGCAGAAGTTTGCAGAACAACAAGGCTTCCATTTCCCAGCATTCATTAACACCAAGTGTCTGGGAGCTCCCTTCCCCCTGATCCCAGCTAAAAACCAGTTTTCCAGCCTCAAAAAGAGCCCTGAGAAGGGCTGTGGGTGCCCGGGTGTTGAAGACCAGGTGGTAACTAGTCAGCTGCTCTGCTCTGGGGTGGGTTTAGAGGACAGCAATACCTGCAGTGGGAACAGCACCTCAGAGAGAGCAGCATAATTGAGAGGCCTGAAGAGTGCAGGTAAGTAGAAGGATTGTCTTGCTCTCCCTGGTGGGGCAGCCAGCAGGAGCTGGGCTGGTGCACACTGGCTGAAAGGGCTCGAAAATTGCCACCCATTCCTCCTCCTGTCGAGTCCTTCAGAGCTTTGCTTCATTCCTCCACAGAATCCCACTTAATGCCTCCACAAGTCGTGTTTGAACCATCCTCCCCAGCAAAGGTGCTGAGAAATGCCTCTCCCTTGGCAGATCCCAGCAGCAGGGAGGTGATTCCTCTTGCTTCCTAATGCAGAGGCAGGAGCGAGGGCGTTTCACAGCGTAGCCTGTCAAATCCTAACCCTGCCACTCTTTTTTCCCCCCCCCCCTCACCTCACCAACCTGGTTAAGGGAAGAAATCTGATCTTTTTTTTTGTACCTTAAAACAACTGGCCTTCCCAGGCTTAGGAGAATAAATTAAAGTGGAGCCAAAGTAGCTGCAGCGATGGGCAGATTGATTTGCTTTCCATCTGGGAGATTAAATTCCACTGCCAAAAGAGGGGGGGGGGGGGGAAAAAAGAAAGAAAAAAAAAGAAATGGCACCAGCATAATTAGCTGTCAGTCAAGTTGCAAAGAGGCAGACTTGGTGGGATAATTGAAAGCCCTGCAGCTCCTCATTACATACTACAGTAGCCCTATTTGCAAATTTCCACCTCGAGGAGGTTCTCTGAACGTGGTCGGGGTTGCACTGGCTCCTCCTGGCACATTCCTCTGGAAGTGAAAAGGGAGGATCCTGCAGGGATGGATTCATTGTGAGGAACTTTCACTTCAGCTCAACGGCCTCTAATATATTTGTCACCAGCCCCTGACAGCTCCACTAGCCTTCATTTGCCAGCAAATCCAAAGAGCTGGAAGGAAATAGTAGGTCTGTGGCTCTGGTTGTGCCCAGGAGACACCTTTATGGGCATCAAAATCACCTCCTTTTTTTGTTCCTTTTCTCTCCGTGTCCCATCCCTCCCTCATGAATCCTCTGACTCAGTAAACTCTAATTCCTAATGAACCCATCAGTGTGCAATGTCACAAACAGCCAGGACTCAAAGGAATCCACTCTGGGGTTTTTTTTTCCTTCCCCATTCCATGAGGCTTGAGCACCAGGGACATTTGGGAGAGCCAAGCAGCTCTGAGGACCAGGGTTAACAGTTGGATTTGGTGATCCTAAAGATTTTTTCCAATATCTAAACAATTCTATGAATCTTTTGCTCTTCCCCAGTAATTTCCTTACCAATAAACAAGGAATTTTGGTCCATCACACTCACCTATTCCACAGTTTTTAGCAAGAAACAATGAGTGCCAGCTCTGGCCAAACTCCTGGGCCACCCAGGGTAGGAGGGCACCGTGGCCCCTGCCTTCCAGCTGGCAACACCTGCACCAACTGCTTCTGTGTGTCCCAGGGGAGAGGGGATGGAGAAGAGAGATCCTGGGGGTTTCCCACCTTCAGAGTTCTCCAACCCAGACAGCTTTCTGCTTCCCACAGAAGAGGGAGCCAGTGTCACACCTCCCACACGGCTCCCGAGCCTCTGAGCTAATAAAGCTCAGCCTAATACACTCGTAACTCTTCTTAAACCAGAGCTTTCATTCTCAAGTGTAATTGATGTTCACCTTTAAGAGCACCACAAACCTGAGCTCTCTTACAGGCAGGGATTTGCCTCTTGCTTCCCCCAAGCCCTTCCTCAAAGCTGGGAGTGTTTCCAGACCTGACAGGACTCACTGGTGTGAACTGGGAGGCAAACTGGGAAGAGAACAGGTGGTTCATAAAAGGCCCAAAGCTGAAGTAACTGGCTGGCTGCTGTGATGTGGTAGAAGACTGGCTTGGCACGAAAGAGGGAGGCAGCAAATGGTGTGAAACTATTTCTGATGATTCAGGCTCCATCAGCAATCCAAACACACCAAACTAGTCCTGGGTCTAGGGGGAGTAAGTCAGGATTAAGCACAGAGCCAGGTCTCAAGGCTGGCTTATCCTCAGGTACCTCAGGAGAAGGGAAATTGCCCCTCCTGTCTGTGCACAATGCCCCTTGATGATTTATTAGGCAGCCCTCCTTTTTCACCTCAATTACTCACTTCAAAAAGGGGTGGAAATGGGACATTCCTAACCCTAATACTAAATGCATGTAGTCAATAAAACCAGAAAAAAATAGGAAAAAAAAGCTGAAAAATGTTTAAAGGGAGGGTGCTTAAGTTATTGCAGCCCTTGGGAGCATTAATGTATGTGCCAACAAGTTACTGTATGTGGCTTTAACATGCTTATTTATTCTGCTGTGCAATAAAACTCTGTCTTAAACGGTGCCAAAACCTGTTTGCCATGGCAACCCCTCATCACACATGTGTTCCTGCAGCACTTACAAGCACCTTCTTAAAGGGAAACATACAGCAGAATGAATGGCTTGGGACCATCAGGCCATTGGACAAAGTTTTAAGCACCCAAGTAAATATTCCTTTGGGCTGAAATGTTTCTTCCAGGTATATTTTTTCTTTTATTTGAGTAATTCTTTGAGCAGGAAAGCAAAGCCTGTTCCTTCCTCACTTCTGAATGGAGCTGTAATGACCTGGACAAAGCACAGAGCCTGGTTTTTACCTGGCAGGTCTCAGGTGTTGCCAGAGAGCAGGAGAAGCACCAGGAATCAGCTGCTGTTCTGCAGTTTCAAGTGCAGTGCAGCTGTCCCTGCTGGAATTAGTCACCCTTTGTAGCAGCACAAGGAAAAAAAGAGGTTTTCCCTCCTCCCATCCACACTGTTTGTTCAGTCTGGTCCCTGGCCCTCCAATCCAAGTACACACGTGGCCAGAAGAAAGCCACACAAGGCTAATGTTGCACTTAGCAGTTCTGCAAGCACCCAGGGGCTGATCCTCAGTTGTTTTTCCACCACTTAACTCCCTGCTGGGCCTTAAACCAGGAGAGACAAGCTCGTTTTCCACAGAGCAGAGGCACAGCCACTTGTAGGTGGTGGCTAAAGCATCCTCCAGCTCCAGGGCTCTGCAGGGTACCAGGTTGCTCAGCCTGCTCCCCTCTTGGCTGTCTGGCCACAGCAGCTCAGCCACACACAGCACTAAATGGAAGTCCAGATCCACAACCTTTCCAGATATAAATTCCCAGTGGCTCAGTGAGCAAAACCTGATTGATGATGGCCATTCATTTTTTTTTATCATGGACTGTTTGAGGAGGGCTTTTGTTGCCAGGAGTTACTCCATCAGCCCTTCCCTCCTGCTTTCCTTCTCACCAACTTTCTTTTATGGGGTTCATGCTCCTTTCCTTCTTTTTTTTTTTTTCATTTGAAAGAGTTATTTTATACTTCCCAAACTCATCACAGCTCTGCACACAATGCTGCTGCACCTTCATGGGTTTGGAGAGGGCAGGGCTGGGTCTCAGGCCAGCTCAGGAGGCTGAGGCCTTCAGGTCTTGTTGGAAGAGCCTCCTGAGCAGCCACTCATAACAACAGCACAGCCTGAAAAGCTCTCCCAGCCCCCAAGGAGGGTTCCCAGGAGATCCCAATCATCACTGCCTAGGTGGGAGTCCATGGCTGGTTCACCCCTGAGGACATGCCCACCTCCCTGGACTCTACTAATGAGAATGCCAGGGGGAAATTAGAGCTGTTTTACTCCTCTGGCATCACATAATGAATTTCTCTACAAGAAAAATCAGTTTAATCCTTATAGAAAGAAATCTCTGCACTTGATCAGCCTCTCCTGGGCCACGTGCTATTCCCTAGGGGTGACAAACTCCCATCTAAATCCCTGTCCCAGGCCCTGCTGCTGGCTGGGGTGGGAGGGAGAGGGTTGGTTCCACCCAGGCACAGGGAACATCACCAGAAATGGTTGTTGAAACTTTCCTTGCTGTAGCCAGGTCCATGGAAAAAAAAAAAAATAAAAATATCTCTCTAGCACCCAGGAGAAAAATCCTAGAAAGCACCAAAACCCAGTTGGTTTCAAAATAAACAGATCTAAAGCAAGCAAAGAAAACAGTGTATTCTTAACACTCCATTATTAACGGTGCTCAGGAAGGGATTTTCTGCTTTGCTGGAGCATGTAACAGGCTTAAAGAGGAATCCCTATCAGAATATGACTTTGTAATTAAGCAGAGAACATTTTGGTCTTGGACTGACCACACAAATGCTTACAAAGTGCATGGCTTCCACACTGCCAACCAACAGAGGGGACCCTCAGCTCCCAACAGTTGCCATGAGCTCCTCACCTGGACAAACTACTCACCCCCTGAGGGATTTCATAGGGTTGGCCTGTTGTTTTCAGGGAGGCTTTCAGCTCCTGGTTGCTGAGTTCCTGGCTCTGGGCTACTCAGTAACCAGTTCAGCACTGCTCAGGTACATCCCATGATGCTCAGCAATGTCTGGGGAATGAGGGGCTCCAAGGACTGCTTGCAAACACTTCAGTTTCACTTTTTCTCTCTCAAAACAACGTTGCTCCCAGAAAATCCTGCAGAGGAAACATCCTGCTGGTCAGTTCTGTTTCTTTTCCCAGTGACTGATCAAGGTTTGTGATCTGGGTGACCAGTGTGGGACACAAACCCAGCACTTGCCCACCAGCAAATCCAAGTGACAGCACAGAACTCAACATTTCCAAGTGCACAGAGGGAAAATGGAACTGCTCTGAGTGGTAAATGGTTTCTCCTGGTAAACTGTGACCTGCTTCTAGGTGGGTTTTAACTGCTCTGGCCCACTCCAAGTGTTGTGAACAGCTGCATTCCTTCCTGGAGATCCAATTTGGGATCAATTCTCTGCATCTTCAACTTTGTGCTGAAATATCCCCATTATGAACCCTTCTGTCATGTCTTACAGCTTCCTAAATCCCAACTGGAAACCATCTTGACATTCTACTGGTGTCATCAGTTTAGAAGCCTATATAAAGTTAAGTTTATTGAGCTGCAATTTTGCAGTGCATTTACAAAATGGGGGGGGGAATATGTTAATGTGTGAGTTCTCCTAAAAGCAGACATTGAAAACACACACTGATCCACTTGTGCATGTGTTTACAATTATTTCTGTACGTTACTGTGGCCAAAGAGCTGCTAGAAAAGTTTCCAAGCTAGCGTGGGGATGTTTAGTTTTACTCGAATTCCCATAAATGCAGGAGGAATCTCTGCTGCCTGGAGACTCTGAAAACGCCGTTTTAGCTGGAATCCAATATCCCGAGTGATGCCTCTTCCCGCATCCCGCTCCCCTGGAACCCGCAGGCATTGCGGTGTTTGGTGTCGTTACAGAGAGCCCGAGGGCTGATTAGCATCTGCAAAGTTCTCCCTCTAAAGCACCTAAGCCATCGGGAAGGACTGTTAGGTCTGGGCTGATCACTCGTTTGTCTCATTGAAACCCTAGGACTCCGTTTTAAGAGCTTTTTTATAGACTCGTATAAAGGAGAAAGTGAAGTTTTTAACGTGTTTGCACTCCACTAAGTCAATACACATAAAAAAAAAAAAAAAAAAAGAAGTCCAACCGGGGTTCCTACCTGGATACATGGCCCAGAAGTGCTAAGCTGGTGAAGAGATGCAGCTACTAGTTAAGCAACAGATTAGCTTCTTGATTGCCTTCACTTTGCTGACTTCTCCCTGGCAGCATCCAGGAGGGTTGGCCAGATCTCAGGCTCTGCCCTGAATTCACACATGCATCTTTTTTTCCTGTTAATTCTCTTGGAACAGTCCATCTTCCTCTGGTGTTTGTCTAGCCAAGGCCACCAGCATTTAGCAGGATTCCTGCACTGTCACTCCCATCTCTACAGGACCTTATTGTGTCAAGGAATACACAACTTAAAAATACCAAGTGGCCTCTGTCCCAAGAAGTTGCCATTGGAGCACTTTGCCCAGGGCAGGGGTGAAGATGAAGGTTCATTTCTCCTCCTTGGGGCACTCAGCCATCCTGCTGCCTGGGCATCAGGTGGGTTTATAAAGCACCAGGGGGTGTTTGGGCATCACATCTACTGTGTGCACAGTGCACCTTCTGCCCAGCATCTCTGGGGCTTCTCCAGATCCCTCCCACATCCAGACAACAAGCTGAGTCAAGTGAGAGGGAATCAACTCAAGTTCTCTCCAGTGGTGGTGTTGAAAAGCACTTGGTGCCCCTCTCTGATGGATTTGAGATGGTAAAAGAAACTTAGAGGAAGAGAGACAAAGAATGTCAGCAGCTGCAAGATGCAGCAGAGGAAAGGAGCATGGTTTTAAATAGAAACCATCAGTACCAATGCAGCTGTCAACTGTGCTTTGCCCAAAAAGTGAATTTTTATTAAGCTCTGTAAAAGCTTCTAAATCTGAAACTTTAAAAGCTTCTTTTTTTTTTTTTCTGTTTAAAATGAAAGTTGGAAATGGCAGAGCTTTATTGAAAGCTAATGTTGGAGCAAGAGTTTTGCCAAGAGAATCACTGAGATGAATACTGTTATTAATTATCATTTAAACATCTACATCTTCAGCAGTCTTTCAAGAACTGTCTGAAGTAGTACAATCAGGATCTCCCAGCCAGATGGCTAATGAAATCCTCCTTCCTAGGCTGCAGCTTCCAAAATGTCCACATCACTGAAAGTTAAAGAGGGAAAAAAAAAAGCTTTAACCCTAAGTTAATGACATTAGTATAGCACCAAGGATTGCCCAGTTCACAGGAGCCTGAGTGGCATCTGGGAATAAAAGAAATATGGAAAAGCTCAAAGGACAGCCTGAGGCCATTATCTCCTGATGCAGTTCTTCAGTCTCTTTAGGTCTGAAGAACATTTTGCTTCCTAAATCCCCAGAGCAGAACTGGGAAGCAGCAAAATAGGAATAAACAGTGGGAGGAACACACAGGGAATTGGAAGGATGAGCAACAAGGAGAAGGAAAAATAAACCAGAGACAAGTATGAAAAAATAAAAAGGAAAGTTCTAGAGGGATGTTAGGGATTCAGAAAGTCCAGTTGTATTCAGAATAAAAAGAGGAAAAACCCTCATGCCACCTAACACAACCAAAGGAGAAGTTGTGAGTTGGCTTGGATGAAGTTTCAGCTAAAATTATCAAGTTGTTAATTTACTTTTTGTCTGTTTGCTTTCTTGAAAAGTACCCACATTAGGCTGAGCAGCCATCAACAAGCATCAGCTTTTCCTAAAAATACAGTTCCAGGCTGCTATTTATTTGCCCAAAAAGTTAAGAGCATTTAAACCAGAGGGAACCACAGGTTAGAGAAAATGCTTTTTAAATACAACCTCAAATTGTATGTACAGTTTGATACTGTGTTTTCAGAGCTATATACAAATAATTCAGCTCTTCCATTAGTCAGGTTATGCTGCCTGGCAAAACACCCTGCACAAAGGCAATATTTCCATGCAGGAGGTTTTCTGATCTTCTCAGATTCCAACATTACAATGCTTTGAGAAACACCCTAGAGATAGCTATTTTATTACCAAGGAACTAGAATTCAAAGGAGGGTATGTTCTCCAGGTCTAGACCAAGTTGAAGCATTGCAGGGAGATGCTGATTTCTATATCCCCAGAATGCTGAATTGGCCTCATCACCCAGGGATTAAGGGAGTCTTGAAATAATTGCAAACTTCCTCTGGGGATTTTTCTTCTTTAATTCCCCTCCTTCCTCACCACCCACTCCACAAAAAAAAAGTTTTGAAAGCTTCTGTTTCCATCCTTGCCAACAGCAGGCTAATTAGCTTCTGATTCCAAAAGGATATCAAGAATAAATGGACATCAAGGTCTTGGGGTGAATGGATACAGGCTGAGAAGCCATCTGGGAGCAGTGTTAAGTGTTTCCACTGCTACCCTAACTCCTAATGTGCTTGGGAAGACCTGGTGGGGCTTCAGTTTGATGGGCAATTTGTCAACAGTCTGAAATATGCCACATCCACAGTGAAACCAGTGGCACAGCAAACAGCCTTGGCAGCAAATGCAATGCTTGCCCTCATGGTAAGAGTTTGAATGTAGGGAGTAGCAGAAAAAGAGAATTTGAAATGCTTTGGAGTGTAACTTTATTACCTCACTCAGTGCCTTGTTAACTAGACCTAATTTTAACCAGCCAACTGGCCTCATTTAGTTGCAGCAGAGTTGTCTTGTAGAGGATGGTGGGAACTGCATGTCACTGCCACATGACACTGACTCAAGGAGCAGCATTCCTGGAGTGCCTGTCATTCTAAATGGCTTTGTTTCTGCAACAACAGGCAGTAGAATTTTATCCAGCAGTCTGGAGATCCCCTTTGCTGCATTTCTCACAACAGCAGGATTCTCAGAGATCCAAGTTTCTAAGTTGTTTTAGCAAGATCACCATGACTCTGCTGCCCTCATGCAGAAAGGTCAGGAGAAAACCAGCTCTTGGACCTTTCCATGTTGGGATCTTCTAACTCTAAGTGGTAAAATATTCAAGGAGATCTTTTGCTGGTTTTAGATGGGTTTTTTCACCCTCTTTTTAATTAAAAAAGCCAGTGCCCTCCTGAGAGATGAACCAAAGGGTGGGGGAAGCAGAGGCAAGTGAACAGGATCCACTCTCTGATATGCAGTTTGTGCATGGTTAATGGATGTTGGGCATTAATATTTCTTACCCTTTTGTCTGTGTTCACTGTAATAGAAACCCCTGTCTAGACTGAGTGGCTACTACAAGTAATCCCAGTAATATCCAGTAAAATCACTCTGAAATGTGATAGCTATAGTTATCAAGGAGCACCAGGATTAACTTGATTGATTGAACAATGGACTTCTGGTTTTTAACATGATCTATATGTGTCCCCCCCCCAAAAAAATCAAAAAATATACATATGGTTGTAAACCCTTCAATAGAGAGCAACTTATCATGGTCTGTAAATGTCCTGACACACCCTAAAAGGAGAGAGATTAGTGCTGCTCCCAAATGAAAGGATAAGGGGCAATGGCCATAAAGAAATACTTTCACTTCACCAGTTTCTTGAAGGACAGGACACATCAACCTCTGTACTGGCAGCCAGTGGACAAATACATGCTTAGATTAAGACTTCCTTAAAAGTCCTCTCCTAGAAACACATCACCAATGAAGAGCCAACCAAAAGAACCACCTTCTCCTCCTAGAATGGCTTCTCCAGTCCCTTAACTACTTCATTGAAGGAGATCCAGGTCCTACCAAGAGGTAGAAGATCCCCTGACTGCATTTGCTGAAGTTAAAGGAGCAGCAGAACCTGTGTGCCCAGGTGTAGAGCATCCTCCACTCCTCTTCTGAGCTTTCTTGCTGCCCTAGGTCACCAACTTGGCTCAGAGCTGAGANCAGGCTAATTAGCTTCTGATTCCAAAAGGATATCAAGAATAAATGGACATAAAGGTCTTGGGGTGAATGGATACAGGCTGAGAAGCCATCTGGGAGCAGTGTTAAGTGTTTCCACTGCTACCCTAACTCCTAATGTGCTTGGGAAGACCTGGTGGGGCTTCAGTTTGATGGGCAATTTGTCAACAGTCTGAAATATGCCACATCCACAGTGAAACCAGTGGCACAGCAAACAGCCTTGGCAGCAAATGCAATGCTTGCCCTCATGGTAAGAGTTTGAATGTAGGGAGTAGCAGAAAAAGAGAATTTGAAATGCTTTGGAGTGTAACTTTATTACCTCACTCAGTGCCTTGTTAACTAGACCTAATTTTAACCAGCCAACTGGCCTCATTTAGTTGCAGCAGAGTTGTCTTGTAGAGGATGGTGGGAACTGCATGTCACTGCCACATGACACTGACTCAAGGAGCAGCATTCCTGGAGTGCCTGTCATTCTAAATGGCTTTGTTTCTGCAACAACAGGCAGTAGAATTTTATCCAGCAGTCTGGAGATCCCCTTTGCTGCATTTCTCACAACAGCAGGATTCTCAGAGATCCAAGTTTCTAAGTTGTTTTAGCAAGATCACCATGACTCTGCTGCCCTCATGCAGAAAGGTCAGGAGAAAACCAGCTCTTGGACCTTTCCATGTTGGGATCTTCTAACTCTAAGTGGTAAAATATTCAAGGAGATCTTTTGCTGGTTTTAGATGGGTTTTTTCACCCTCTTTTTAATTAAAAAAGCCAGTGCCCTCCTGAGAGATGAACCAAAGGGTGGGGGAAGCAGAGGCAAGTGAACAGGATCCACTCTCTGATATGCAGTTTGTGCATGGTTAATGGATGTTGGGCATTAATATTTCTTACCCTTTTGTCTGTGTTCACTGTAATAGAAACCCCTGTCTAGACTGAGTGGCTACTACAAGTAATCCCAGTAATATCCAGTAAAATCACTCTGAAATGTGATAGCTATAGTTATCAAGGAGCACCAGGATTAACTTGATTGATTGAACAATGGACTTCTGGTTTTTAACATGATCTATATGTGTCCCCCCCCCAAAAAAATCAAAAAATATACATATGGTTGTAAACCCTTCAATAGAGAGCAACTTATCATGGTCTGTAAATGTCCTGACACACCCTAAAAGGAGAGAGATTAGTGCTGCTCCCAAATGAAAGGATAAGGGGCAATGGCCATAAAGAAATACTTTCACTTCACCAGTTTCTTGAAGGACAGGACACATCAACCTCTGTACTGGCAGCCAGTGGACAAATACATGCTTAGATTAAGACTTCCTTAAAAGTCCTCTCCTAGAAACACATCACCAATGAAGAGCCAACCAAAAGAACCATCTTCTCCTCCTAGAATGGCTTCTCCAGTCCCTTAACTACTTCATTGAAGGAGATCCAGGTCCTACCAAGAGGTAGAAGATCCCCTGACTGCATTTGCTGAAGTTAAAGGAGCAGCAGAACCTGTGTGCCCAGGTGTAGAGCATCCTCCACTCCTCTTCTGAGCTTTCTTGCTGCCCTAGGTCACCAACTTGGCTCAGAGCTGAGATGATCTGTGGTGTCTATGGCTGGCTCATTCTGTTGACTAATTCACATCAGTAAGTAATTAGTCAGAGGTTTAAGATCTGGAAGAAGAACTGCTTTCATTCCAGCTCTGCTCAGAGGTCCTTTTGTGAAGGGACCCTTGGAGTCCTTTGGGCTGGTGTGGGTTTAGGAATGAGAGCACTGCTGCTACTGGGCAGTGATGAACCAGTTCTCAAACTAGTAAAGTATTAAACTTTAAAAATGACTTGATAACTCCCTTTCTCCAAAAGAATCACCACCTGAAGAGCTGGATTTTATCTCTAGAGTTCATAATCAATTCCCATTAAGTTGAAAGAGAACCCTCTTGACTCTGCAGCAGCACAGAGCTGTGAGAAAGGTGATAACAAGTAAACATGTAGTTACCAAGAGCTTTAGCACTGGGATATTCTCTTTAGGAATAGCTTTTGGAATTACCTGGTGGGGAGATGTGCTTGTTTTGCCCCCCTGTGATGTACTGATAGACAACATAATTGCAAAGGAATTGAAAGCTACTAACCTTAGCAAAATGCTTAGGTTATTTCTGCCCCAGTCACATCACAAAATATTCAGTCCTTGAATTTTCAAGCTCTGTCTCAGTGCAGTAGAGGCAAGTTTCCTTCCCCAGCATCTCTGCCTTGCCTTTTCTGACACACCTGTGAATCACATTGCCTTTGGTTCCTGCATTAAAATGACAGAACAGGTGGTTCACGTTTGGTTGAAAAAACAATTAAAAGAGCTCTCACTCTATTGCTAATTGTTAAGTAGCTCACACTTAGGCCCCTGGGACTAGTCTGCTGCACCAAGGCTGCTTGTTCCCTTTGTTTCTGTAAGTAATCCAATTTGAGCAGGGCAGAACAGGAAAAGGAACTTCACAGCAAGTTCCCTCATTCATTCTTTTCTTTTTCTAGGGGAAGCATTTTTATTCCTGGAAGCTGAGGCTGCACCCACCATCCAGCTTCCCCCAAATGCTGACCAAACCCAGCTTTTCAAATGAGCAAGAGGTGAATGATTTCAATCACTTCCATCCCACCAGCTGCTATGGAGCTGTGACAATTTCTTAGCTAAAGACATGGTCTGTGTCTAGCAAAAAGTGGTTCAAGAGCTCTCTGTGCTGACCTGCCATTGAACCTTTTGCTGAGCCCTTCTCAGTGCAGGAAAATATTTATTTTATTACAGCCCTGCACAACTCATCCCAGTCCAGGCACTCAGATTGAGACCAAATGTGTTGAGCTTGCATTAGGTGAAGTTGTGAGTGAGCTGTACTGGGGATTTATCAACTTTTTGGAGCTGCTGGTGATGCTGAAGTGGCACAGAATGAAAGAGCTGCCCTAATGAGATTGCTTCTTGGTAAAGGGGGCAGCCCCATCCCACATCAGATGGTGTTTTCAAAGGATTATGTAACACAAGGCTCCCCGAATCCTAAGAAATTCCTTTTACAAGGAAATTAATTAGTTTTTTTCTGACTGGCTGAGCAACATTGAGCTTTGGCTGCTGTCATCATCATCAGCAGGGCCTGCAGACACCTCTAGACCTTGCTCAGGAACAGCACTAAGCATCCCAGGAACCAGAGGGAGATGGAGGATTGAACCACCCCCCCAGCCCAGACTGGAATGATGAGCTGTGGACAGTTCTTAGTGGACGTGTAGCTCCAGGCACAACCCAAATCTGATCTTGGGAATGCTGAAATAAAATGGAAGGGACCATCTGACCTGTACCAAGGCCTAAGTCTGAGAAGTACAGTTAGACATCAGTGAAACACACTCACACGTTCCTGATTTTCACTGCATTAACAGCTATTCCAAGAGCAGTGAAAGAACTGAAATCTCCTGGGGTTAGGCATTGATGAAACCATTAAAGAGGTTTCTCACCAAAATTTCTAAGTAATCCATGTTCTCATGGTAACAGCAAAATCCCTGTTAAAATATAGTTGCAAATATCCTGTTTCTTTTTATTGCTGAGCTGATATATCAGACCTGGGATATGAGATATATGATATTTCCATTACAACCATAATGTCTCCTTGGGACCTATATGGTGTCACTGTGTATTACCAGACTTCAAGAGTGATCCTGAATACAAGGATTTTATTTACTAAAATATCACGTATACCAGTTCCCAATCCATCTATTGTAATACAAGCAAAATGAAAACGAGGGAAAAATTAAAGCTAATTCAAATATTTTTCAGCCCAAATGTAAATTTCAAGCTCAGTGAGTGTGGTAGGGAAAAACCAAGAAGGGAAAAAAAAAAAGTGTGAAATCAAAAGCCCTTTTATCTAAACATGATCATGAGAGAGATGCCAAATAAATATCTTGATTTTTTTATTAGTGTCTCAGGGCTTGTTTCTGTGGCTGTGTGAAAGCAACCTTCCTAAAGGAGCCAGCCTCAAGTTCTCATGGAATTTTCCTGAAGAGTAATATCCATCAGCAACACAGAACCTGAGATTTACCAGGGTATTGTCTGTCCCATCTATTGGGAAGGAGCTTGAGACAGAAGGAAGGCTGGTGAGGTGCAGATGTTCTCAATTAGCCAGAGAAATTAACTAAACAGCTTCAGACCACAACAGTTGTTGCAGCTGAGAAGTCTGAAGTTGGGTGCTTGGCTGTTGCTGTGCTCCCTTCTTCTGTATGTACTGGTAGGAAACCAGTCAGCCCACAGCTGTCAAATCCCAGCTTTGGGAACCAACTCCTCCCCATCAAATCCAAGGGGCAAGGAGGGAAGACTTGTGTGGTAAAGGATGCCCAGTCCCGAGGCAAAACTCACAATGAAAATGTCAAATGGTTCTTGGTAACCAGAGTGATAAAGAAAAGCAACCCCCTTGTGTCAGTGGCAAACCCTGCAGTGCTACACAGGTTATGTGAATTGCTAGTAAAAAGAATTCCTCCAAATCATGATCAGTAAGGCAAATGTGTGGGAAAGGGTGATCAAGTCCAGAAAGAGAGGAAATTTGCTTGTTCTGTGCCCTGAAATGCCACTACCTAGTGAGTTGTGGTTGCACAAGAGTATGAGGACTTTTGTAAGCACTTTATCTCAATGCTACACTGAATCCTCATCACCATCCACTGGTCACTACCTAGAGCTGCCAAACTGGCAGATGGAAAATCAGATTTGTATTCTCTAATGACAAAAAAAAAAAAACAAACCAAAAAACAAAGCCAAAGCAGAGGCTGGTAAAGAAGGAAGCTGCAGGTTAATACAGCTTGTCTGCAAAGGTCTTGATTGTGGCAAGGCTCCTGGTGATGTCCCTGGCACAAAAGCTTGTGTGGGAGACAGCAGTGTGCCAGGGTGTTCAGCCAAAAAGGCTCTTTAGTGACAAAGCCACAGGGCAGAGCAAACCAGGGAGACATTGTGGGTTACATGCTTGGAAGCACTAGGAGACCAGAACAACCAAGGGTAGCTGAGCAGTTGTACTTATCACAGTTAATTAAAAAAACCAGTGTGGTTCAGAAGAGTGCAGCCAGAGGTTTATAAGCCAAAGTGTGGT
Organism: Ceyx cyanopectus; assembly: GCA_013401355.1. Taxonomy (NCBI): domain Eukaryota; kingdom Metazoa; phylum Chordata; class Aves; order Coraciiformes; family Alcedinidae; genus Ceyx; species Ceyx cyanopectus. The sequence goes on from VYZU01008494.1 coordinate 69,647, forward strand.
GTGGAGAGGGTGTGTTGGCATGGTTCAAAAGAAATAACAGCAAGAAATAGCACATTCTCTGATGCTGAAGCAACAAGAGAGAAACAATAAAAGGCTGCTGTACCTGCAGTTTGTCCATGAGCTCCACAATATGCCGTGAGCAAATGGGAGTGAGTTTATTCCATTGCCTTGGAGCAAATAGCCATCTCTTTTCTACCATGAGCCCTGCACGAGGTGGCTGCTAGCCCAGAGCTGCTGCCATCTGGGGAGTGTCATTTGGATTGCCTCTGCCCTCATCTTCTCTAAGCTAAAACACTGACTTCATTGAGCTCCCTGCCAAGTGGTTGCACCAGAGCACAAGGTACGAGTCATGCAGCCGTGGCACCTGGTGCACCAGGCCTGGCACAAATTCAGGCTGAGAGAGTCTCCTGGGTCACTGAGCCTTGTCTCCTGCTATCCCAGGCACCATGTCGTATAATCCCCTTCATAAACAGAGCAGCAGCTGCAGAAGAAAAGCCTGGGATGGCTGAGGATGCTGAATGTGAGGTGTTAGAGGGTCCCGAGTCAGGGGGGTTTGGAGTATGCAAAGAATGCAGCCTTGTGTTGTTCAGAAGAGGGACAGAATATTTTATTGATGGAGCTGGAAAGTCATATATCCAGGGAAACACCCAAGGCCTTCATTATGCCAGAGAGGCATGGGGGTAATGCAGTACTTGCTTTCTACTTCTGGCCTTGAGTTCAGAGAATTATTTTCTTCTGTTTCAACATTTGGTTGAGCACAACATGCCAGCAAGGAGAGAAAAAAAACAACCCCACACTCGTTTCCATTCCTGCAAGTACTGTGTCTGTTTTAAATCATGAGAGAAGGAGACTTCTAATGAGGCTGATTCATATAATGATGTATTTTACAAGCTATTCTCAGCAGATTCACTGCAATATGTCATTCTTTATGTACCATGAGAGATATATGAGCACACAAGCTTACGAAGGGTGGGGAAGTCTCTGACTAGCTGACCAGTTTTGCACCTCATGTGCTGGAGAAGGAGAGAATTGGTAGTTCACAGAGACTATTGCTTCCAAACCCTCCAGGCCTCAGGTCAACTGTGAACTCCAATAAACGCAAACGTTACAAGACTTGTGTCTTAAAACTGATTTCCAAGGAAGTGTCTCATTTTATTGCTACACGAATAAGAGACTCTAAGGTAATATTTACTTTGTTTTACATTTCATAAAAAAAAAAAAAAAAGAAGACTGTGATTTCATGGAGGCTCTAACAGAAATTCCTCTTTCCATCCAAGCGGAAGAAATCATGTTCAGGACCTTTCCCTGAGGGCTGGAGGGAAGCACATTAACATGGCAACTCCCACTCCGCTTGATTTGTGAGTTACTCTTGCAGAAGGATGAGGCTGGAATTGAGAGAAGCTGTAACTGGACTAAGTGGCCAAAGCCTGGGACATTAAGAGATAGGCGAGGATGCCGAGAGGATAATCCCAAAGATGCAGCTTTCCAGCTGATGAAAATCAGAAGAGCCAGAGAATCACTGAGAGAGATTCCCACCTAGAAAGAAGGTAATTGCAGGGGTTTTAAGTCAAAGGGTGCAGGAGTTACTCCAGTTCTGCCTATCACTCCTGTCACTCTTGACTTTCCCAGCACTGGCTTTTAAGATGCTGGAGGAGGGGCCGAGACCCTTTTAATGAAGTGAAGGATGAGCAGGAGGCCTGTCCAGAACAGCAGTGGAAAGCAAAGCCACTCAGAGAGCCTGCGCAGGGGGAAACTAAACCCGCAGCCCAGGCCGGACACGGGAGCTGCCTTTGGGATATCTCCACACTGCTTCCCAAAGAACTTTGGCCAGGTGGGAGATTGAGTCACCCCCTGAGGCCAGCCCAGGCCCCGGGCCCACTCTCCGGAGGACGCTGCAGGCGCCTGAGGGGTGAGTCCCACCTGGCCGGGAGCGCTGCGCACCCCGACGCCTCCCGCCCTGAGGAGGCCTCAGCGCCGATGGAGCCACCTGGTTTCTGGCAAAGGGGAGCTGGCTGAGGTTCCCTGGCTGAGCTGCCAAGGTACCTCCTCTTTCTGGGCCACCAGAGAGTGCTAGGAGCTGTTGCCAGCTCTGTCTGCCTGGGAACAAGGGACCCGGCTTGGCGCCCAAGCCCGGAGTTCAGCGGTTCCCTGCCGCTAGTCCCCAGACTTCTGGATTTCTTAAAGGCAGGCTGCCCTTTCCTTACTCATTTTCATCTTTTGGTGGCCTCGTTGGTGACTGAGCCATAACAGCAGGGTCAGCCACCAGCTGCTGCCTATTCCCACGGTATAACCTGCCCTCTTCACTGTCTTTCCTTAAATGTAATACGTGGTGCATTTGTGTCTGGTACTTTCTCTTGTTTCTGCAATTGAAATTTGATCCGTTCACGGAGTGCCCGAAATTCTGCAGAGACACTTGGCCTGAATACTCATTTCATTGTTGAAAGCCAATACTGCTTTAACAGATGCAGTAAAATGGTGAGAATCTAAAGTTCACTTTTCTGCTTTAACTGCCACAGATGAAAGAAGTCTACTCCCCACAGCTGAATGCCTCTCTCGCTTGCCGGCACATGAGCTTTAAAGGTGTTCTGGTTGTTTTCAGTCCTGTTGCCTCAGTCCTGAGCTGGGGTAGAAGGGTGCAGCTATGCTGCAGTCAGCAGAGCTAGGCTGATTTATACTACCAGCCATAGGGGTTTTTTATATGTAGATTTCCTTAGAAAGTAATCACCAGGCTCCCTCAAGCTGACTCCACACGACTTGCAACTGCAGTTTCCAAAGCAAAGCTGTTCCCGAGTCCTCAGCACCCCTCAGAGTGTTCCCACACTTGTAGGCATCTGTCCAGGGTACAAAGGAATCCAAACCAGTGGCAAACTCCCAGCCTCTGCTCAAAGTACCTCTCATCCTTGGATAGGCTTGCCTGGATAATGATTGTGTTGCCTTGTGCAACCTCAAACAACATCTCCTAATGACACCCAAATCTCCAGAGCAAGCAGTCAGATTCTTTTTCATTGCAATAATTTAAAAAATACAAACCCTGTCATTTCTTCACCCCTGGAACCAAAACCAGAACAAGGCAAAGCGTTAGCAGTGCACGCTCTGTCTAAACCCAACGTCCTCAGATTCTCTTCCAATATCATTTCTGCCCTGTGAGTGAGACCAGTGCAGACCAGTTCCCTTCTGGGTTTGCAGCAGCTGAACACCCTGTGGAGATGTTAGGCTCTGGTTAGTGTACAGAGCTCCCAGTCCTGAGTTCCATGGCTATCTTTGTTCAGCAGCACAGTTCCTCTGTTCTCTGCCGACCTTGCAGGTTTGTCACCATTTGAAAACAATTATTTTCCTCTGACTTGGCATTTTTGGCTTCTACCCAACTCCTTGAGGGCACTTTGGGATTTATAGTTAGAGCCCCTCAAAGGAATAGTTATCTTGAAAGTTGAAACTACATCCAAAAGCCTAAAATGTATCTTTCAGCTGAGTGTGGTTTTCCCCACTAGAATTGCTTCATCTGGATCTAGCCAACTTATTTCCCTGCAGTGAAGTGGTTCCAGGAATACCTAAGGACTGGGGCAGAGGGAAGAGGTTGATTGTCTCTTACCACCAGGGACTTTAAAATAGCTGTTCAATTTACTTCCCTTTTGAGATGTTTTACATAGTGGACAAATGTGAATCAGATCTTCTAACCAGAATAACTTCTTATGAATAAATTATACAGAATAATGCATTTTGGCTGGTAAACAAAGCTTGTAATGTTCATTAGAGGAGAGAGGAAGATCCAAGGTTCATGGCCAGTTCCCACTGGAGTGTTTAGTTCCCAAAGTGGGAGTCCTAACACACCTACAGTCAAAGGTCCTGACCCTGGCAGTCTGTCTTCCACTATGCACCATAAGGCTGCATCCCCATCCACAGGGAATACTGGGAATGGGAATTTAGCGTAAAATTACATCATCTGTCTCTGTCCTCCAGCCTGCAAGTCAGGATCTTGACAGCCCTGTATGCTGTGTAGTGATGAAAATGATTGTGTGTAATCCAAACAGGCATCTGGATCCCAACTTTCCTGGCAAGTGTTTAGCTGCAGGGAAGCCCAAGCAAGCCCCTAACTTTGAACAGGGGGAACTGTGCGTGTAGCAGAAGTGAGATTCCAGACTTGGAATTGGCCCCATTTCCCCAGCTGAGACTTTCCAGGCCTTGGTCTCAAAGGTGACTATCTGATGGAGGAAAAGTGAAATAAACCAAATGATGTCAAAGTGTTCATCTTGCAGTTAGTTCTTACTCGGTGTAGTAAACACATTGTATGTTTGAATTGCTCCTCACAAACACACCAGCAAGATCAACAGCAATAAATAATAATTTAAAAAAACCAACATGGTTTTGGTGTAAAGAGATTTTCTCTCCTGGGGTAAGACCTCTGGCACCTCATGCCACTCTCACTTGTTATAACTGTGGGAGGAAAGATATTAAACTACATTTGGGATTTGTGTTTTCATCACTAGCTATGTCATATAAGAGAACATGCCAAGTGGAATCTTCTAAAGTCTTCCTAGCAAACACACTTCCAGGCATCACAGAAATACCTGGACCTCAGTCTGGCACATTTCAGACTTGCTTATTGCTGTAGTTAAGATAATAAACCCCAAAAAGGTGTGATGACCTTAGCAGCACTGTTGGAAATGTTTGATACCCCAGTCTTGTCATGTAGCTTGTTCATGGTGCAACCAGCCACAGTGGCCTTGATCATGAGCCCAAGTAATGTTCCAACTCACATTTCTGCTCCCTATTATGATCCTCTGATTTCACAGCAGACAAATATTTCAGTCATCTCCCAGTCCTGGTTTCTGCAGTTGCAGTTTCTTCCTGAAGTTCAGGCTTTCACCTGCTCGTGAGTAAAACATGTGAATGACTGTGGTAGAAAGAAGGGAATCCCTGAACCTTCTCACTGCCAGCAGAATGTCAGGGAGGTTTGGTCACAGCTTCAGCACAAGTGGGATGAACTGAGTGGTCAGTGGGATTTGTGTTGTTCTGATGGTGAAGGTCACGTGTGGTCTTCAGCAGCAATGCCACTCAGCCAGAGGGAGTGACAGGAATCCTACATGTGCTTCCACATAGACAAAGAATGGGCATTTCTATCCACACTGGCTCTAAAAAGGATTTCCAAGGCTCTGTCATTGGATGAGTCCATTCATTTGCAATAAAATGAGCCTTTTCTCCTCCTATTCACAATAATATAACAACCTAGTAGCCATTACAGCAAAAATAATATATCAAGCTCACCTTTAAATAGGTAATTAACAGTCTAGATTCCATTCTAGCAGGTGGACAGGAGGAAGGAAACCAACACTACTGGACAATAAGCCTTGTGCTCTTTGCCAGCTGTCCACAGAATGCAATGTGGGAAAATACTCAGGAAAATGGATCAGGGACAGGACATGGACATGACCTAAGTGAGCACTCAGGCTTATGCAAACAGATACATCAAATGGAATTGTGCCTGCTCTGGTTTATAGCCACACATCCTTCACCAGCACTCCCTTTGGCCATCCTTCATCCTCAGGAATAATTCCTGGCATCTCCTTTGGCTATTTCTCAACACATGAATACTTGAACAATCCCTTCTCACAGGACATGCCATCCTGCCAGGACTCTGCTTCAACTTATGCCAGGGCTACCTGCATGTACTGATGCATTGGGAGCTCCTGCAATTCCTTGGGATTCCTCTCCCACCTGAGAGACCATCATTAAAAAAACTGGTAGCAAATTCTAAGTGCTTCATCTGTTTCCTTAAAGAAAAGTGAAACCACAAGCAGGATAAGGGGGTCAGGGGAAAATGCCTAACACCTGGGAGCCAACAGAATAAAATACAACAAATTTGCTCTGTGAGTGACAGCAGCACTTGGTAGGAATGCAGTTGTGAAGCACACCATTTATCAAAGCTGGGCTTTGCCTCACAGCATTACCAGACAGATTTCTTTGCAGAGCATGACTCTATCACCATCTGAAAACCTCAAATAAAAATGTAGAGTTAGGACTTACCTACCTTCACCTGCCACACAGCCCCTTCACTTGCTCTGGATTCCTGACACCCTCGCCCCTCTCAGACAAGAGCTCCCTTCAGCACAAGTTTTAGGTGATGTTCAGATTGCTTTCAACACTCAGAGTGCTTAATTCTTCAGGCTGTCTGGAATATATTGGCATCAATGGTGAATAATCCCTCCCAAATCATCACATCAGGACTGCTTTAGTAAATCTTTCCACTTATTAAGAGCAAATTGAAACAGCCCTAATACACTGATGTTTGTAAGGAGTCCTTTAAAAATAGTTGGTAAATTTATGAGCCAGCAAACACTGCAAAAAGACAATAAAAAAGAAAAAGAAGTCAGTGACACATTTTAGCCCAGTTTAACTGTCATCTGAATTCTCCCATACTGTACAAAGCCAAGGAGTTTTTGCATATAAGCAGTGAGCAAAAACCTGATGGGGTTAAGATGTTCTTTCTGAAGCACAGGGTAACACTGTCTGCTTTACTAGCCTGTGGCTGAGTTGGTATCCACATTCCTGAACTGTGCAGACACAGTGACACCTCTGGAGGAGAAGAGAGGACCCCTGTACCCAGCTGAACACTCAAGCCCCTGGCATAAGCTCCCTGTGCCCTTGCTACTCACACCCATGCCCCAGCCTGACTCAGAGTAGAATGGAGCCCCTGAAACCCTGGTGTATCACCCGACCTGTTGCCAGATGCTAAAGGGGTTTTGAGGAGAAAGAAATCAGGGGACCCATTGCTTGGAGCAACCTGCATGTTGTTCATGTTGCCTCAGAGGAGCAGGGCTTATGGATGTGCTCTGTATGCCCATGTCTTAGTCAAGCAGTGGGGCCAGAATATTGCAATACTGTCAGGAAAAATCAGCAAGAGCTGGAGGGTTCATTGGTATTGCAAGAGTGTCTTTGAAAGCCCCCCAGGGGCTGGCTGGAAGCTTTGGCTTGAGGGATGTGTGTAACATACCAAGATGCAGGGAGAAATCCTGTCCTGTCAATCCAGCTGCACTGAGGAGCTGAACAGAAACGAGTGGGGGGGCCACGTGTGGGTTAATTCACAGCATCTCCCAGTGGCTGCCACCTCAGGACTTGGAAATCCTGTCACATCCTTTGAGAAGGTACTCATTAGAAATTCCCACTAAAGGCCTCACATGGATAGATGCTTCCAGAGTTAGTAGTTGCTTGGGTTTCTTTTCCTGTAGATAAAAAAGACAAAAGGACTTGGAGCATGTTCCAGAATAATCAGTTGCCCGACAGCAACGTTACCTCCCTGTGCTGCTGAGACTTGGAGTTCTCTTCAAGTGCTCTTTTACTTGCACAGTATAAGTGAATGTGAAGCTTTTTGTTCTGGTTTTTAGTCAGTCAGCTAATACCAGGCAAGTCAAACCAAATCCTGATTTTAACAAATACAAATTGGGGGGTCTGCAAAGATTTGGCCTTTTTTTTCCACCCAATATAACACGGCCACTCTGCACCCGACCATATTCCCACTGGAAGGAGAAGGGATTCCCACTGCATGAGGTGCAATTGAAGCAGAAAGGAGTGTTTGTACAGCACAGAGAGATGTGCCAAGATAGCCAGAGAGGATGATGGTGTCTTGCTGCCACCCTGGCCTCCAGGTTAGAAACCAGCAGCTGTGCTGCACAGCAGGGAAGCCCTGTCACTGCTTCTCACTTGGAACCTTCTGATAGGAAGAAAAGCAGAACAGGGACCTCCTCTCAGGCAAAGATTGATCTGCAGGTTTCTCTGAGACTGCATCTCAATGGGCTATGGACTTGAGGAAAGGGTGGTTAATATTTTCTTTGATTACTTTGAAAATCTCCTTCGCTACTCTAGACAACATCTGAGATCATTCCCCAACTTTTCTGCCCTCAGAAATGCAGAAGAGCAAGCAGGGGGACACTGGCTTCTGCACCAGCAGCTGTCACCAGCCCCAGCAATGTGCACCCAGCCCAGCACATCTGATGGCACTGCAGGGGACAGAGTTGACCCAGTAAAGCCCATTTCTGTCTCATTTCTGGAGGTACATTCCTCAGCCCCATTCCCTCCTGTCAGTCTCAAGCTCCACGAGGCTGTGTCGACTCTTATCTGCCCCACGCTGAACTGTCTGACTTCAGGATCCAATCTTTGGGAACAGTTGCTCTTGGAGTGACTACACCAGTAAGCAGTGATAACAGCTCTTTTCTCCAGGGCCACGTTAAGCTGCTTCTAGGCAGCCTTTTTTTTTATGTCCCCTTTCTCATGCTATTACACACAGGCTTCACGTCCAAAAAAAAATAATCATCTGTCACTTCCAGTTCCTGCAGAGTTATTCTGACAAAAATCAGTCACTAACCAAGTCCTTGATGTCAGAGGTTTCACCAAAGCAAAGTCATAAATATTGCAGCAGGCAGCTTGTCTTCAGAGTCCTGGTGGGGTTTGCCAGAAATCTCACTTACTCCTTCAACACTGTGTTGTCAAAAGAATTTCATTCGTTGGAGTTTCTCTTTCTTTCCACTGCATTTTTTCTTTTTTTTTTTTTTCCCCTCTCCTTCTCTTTTCCTTTTCTTCTCTTCCTGAGGAAATGAGAGGCAAATTCAAGTGTGATCCTGTACCATCCTTATCACTTCCCCATCTGCAACTGGTTTCATCCTGCTGACAATTTCACATGCAACCTTGTAAAAAGTCCTGGCTCACTTATGCTGCTGACTTCAAAGATGGACAAAGCTGTGCTGGACCAGTCTGTGCTGGTGGGGCAGAGAACAGGAGCCTGGGTTTGATCTCTGGGAGAATCTGTCTCTGGGTCAACTGGCTGATGGGTGAGAAAACTTTTCTTCCAGTTGTGGAGTTCTTTTTCAAAATGAAGGCAGAGAACAAACCAGTGGCCAAGTGAGGTTAAGAAATCCTAGAAGTAGGGAAGGAACCTTTGCATTTTCCCCTCCCTTCTGCAGAGGAGGCCACGACAGCTCTTGGCCTCCCTGCAACTATTCCAGTAGCATTTATTATGGATCTTTTATCCTTTTAATCATTTCTGTGTGCCAGAAGTTTTGCAAACTCCTGGAAGCAGGCTGCCAAGCTCCAGTCAACTGCACAGTGCCCACCCCTGCCCAAGCCATCTCTCCCTTTGGACAGTGCTGTGGGCAAGCCAGATGTGAGGTGGCAATGTCTGACCCTGCCTGGCCTCCTGCAGCTCCAGCCTCTTGGTTCTAACTGGTTCTGCCCCTCCCAGCTCCCATTAGAAACCAGTAGGTCTGGGGATGCTCAGGACCTGTGCTTGATCTGGCTTGTTTCCCTGTAGTCTGAGGAAAACCTTTGTACCTGGCAGAAAGAAACAGAAATGAGTCTTTTCTGCTCCTTGTTGAAGGCACCTTCAGAATGTCCCAGTGGCTGCTGCCTCCACATGAGCATTTGTCTATTTTCTGTCTGCTAGAGGAGCTCACCACATCATCTTTTTGCCCTGTGGAAATTGTAAACAAAAATAAAGCTATTTTTATTTTCATTTCCAGTTCCTCTGAATCCCAAGGGAATGTTTATTAGCCTCTTTTCCTTCAAAATGACTTCTGAATGAAAACATGTTTTTCCCAATGCTGAAGACATGGCTTTGTGTTCCCTCAAACACTCCTGGGTTTGTGGTAAGTAGCTGTGATGAAAATCACTTTGGTTCTCTTTCACTAGAGCTTCCATGTAGCAAGGCAGAACATTGCCTTGAAATGAAGAAAACATATCTCTGATTTTTTTCTTTTTTTTTTTTTATTATTTACTTTCATTTTTCTCTGTCTCATTGCTCATATTAAAAATAAATAAATTATCAAACAGAAGAGGAGAAAATATTTTATATTGCTTTTTTTTTGCTTTTTCACTCCATGCTCAAATTGAAGGTCTTTAAAATTCTCTTTGGCTGTTCACAAGCCCAGAGGATTTCTTCTTATTTTTTAAGCCTCTCTAGAAAGTGCAGCTTATTCTCTGGGGACAAGTTCTAAAAGAAACAAATCAGAGAGGAGGAATTTTAGTAGTCAGTTCACTCTCTGGCTCATTCCTTTGTCTCTCCTGTCAAGACACTTTGATTTTGCATCCCCCACATATCTCAGCCTTTCGAGGCATTTATAAATTATAGAAGTATTTATTATTGTGGGGAAAAGATGATCATTCACTGAACTCCTGGTGAACTTTGCACGCATGCTCACTCCTTTGGTCCTGAGATGGGTTTTTTTTTTCATGGCAAGCAACCCCCTTGCTCAGTCTGCAGGCTGAGGCTGAGAACTTGGCAGGTGATTTCAGGCTCCTACTATCCTTTAGCAAGAGTAAAATGTTCAAATTCCCACTGTGTCCTATTTTTTTTCTAAAGCCAATCTGCAATTTGCCTTCATGTTTGTGCAGTTTATCATCTAAAAGCAGCAGTGTGTAAATCTCAGGGGGGAACCAATCTTCCCATCATCCCCCCATAGCTTGATGGGGAAGTTTTGGTGGGTTTTTCAGTTCTTTTTGGATGTTTATGAGGATGGGATGTGAAAAACATTCACGTGTGATTCAACTCTAAGTTTCACTTTCTCTGGTGAATAATAGAAGGTAAATATTTAGCAGGGATCTTGTTATTCCTCCACTCTTCCAACAATGCAGAAGAGAATTTGGGCTCTCCAGGTGTGAGAGAGGTTGAGAATTCCTGTTCCACTCTGCTTGTGGAAATACAAAATAATGGCTCATGTCCTTTCATACACTTCCCTGAAGCTGAAAAGACCCAAGTTCTCCTCACTTTGTGCTGACCTGTTGCAGCAAAGACACTCCTTGGATCTGGACACTGTGGATTTGAACTCCAACCCCCAGAGAAGGCCACTTAATCCTCAGGAACACCTACAGTAGCCCCCTTAAAGACTCCTCACTTACCCATGTCTTGTGTGATACCTTCCATCAATGCTCTGCCTGCTCACTAAATGAGCTGTTCTCCACAAGGCCAGAAAATGACTGCATTTAATAAGGATTAACCCCTGCTGGCACTAGGGAGCAATAAATATCATAGCACCAGCATTTGTAACGCTGCAGTTATCATTGTGTCAGCATTTCTGTTATAAACCAGGGTTTGGGGTGGATTAGAACTCAGCCATAAAATTTTCTCCAGGCTGAAACTTGGCATTAAAAAGAAATATCAGTCTGTGATTGTTTTTTTCTTTTTTTTTTTTTTTTTTTTTTTTTTTTTTTTTTTTTTCTCAACCTTAAATAAAAAATCTTCTCAGTCTATTTTAAGTTGTAAAAGGGAAGAATATGAGACTCTTCCCAAATTCTTTAAATTGACATCCAAGCCTCTGGGAATGAAGAAAGGCTCTGGCTGTGGCCACATTTAGGGGTGAGTTTTCCTTGGGTTATCAGAAGTTCAGGGATTAAAGATGCTTTTTGGTATTTCTTGAAAGCCAAAAGCTTTGTCATATTATATGAAAGAGCTCAATTCTTTAGTAATGGGGCTTTAGAAATATTTCTCACCCCCATTTTTCTTCAGAAAAGTGGATCATTTGAAACTACCAGGACCTCCAAACCACACTCAGTACCTTGACCCAGCTCCAGGTAAGCAGACCCACTTCCCACCACACTCCCTCTTCGTGCCAGGCACAGGGGACAAACTGGGATCACTGGAATTAGCTTTGTTTGAGCTTTTATTCCTAGTCATCCCCCTGCTCCACAGCAGCACTGTGAGGGGTTCACTGTTTCTGGAAGAGCTACTGCTTGAGAAAAGAGTGATTTACCCTGCAGTGTGCCAGAACACACTGTCAGAAGGGTCACTGTTGTTTTGTGTAGACCTCAAGAGGAGAACATGAATTAATTTGTTCCCCCAAAATAAGGTTTTCTTTGAGAAACAGGAGTGATTTTTTTTTTCCCCTCTTTTTTTTTTTTTTTTCCCTTGTGCAGTCAGAGGTATAATACTGAGTTCCACTTTCCCTTAAGAGCTGAACTTCATCCTCCTGCTAGGATGGTTTTATTTTAGTTCCCAAATATTTGAGGTTCAAGTGAATAGTTCATCTTTAATGGGATTATCTCTTTCAATGTTTGCTTTCATTACAGTTCGAATTGCTCTGAGCATGAGAATCTAACCTCACCAAAAGCATATTTTTGTAATTTGATACAAACTAAATTTAACCTTTGACTCTCATCTATAAAGACGTTACTTCTTTTTTTTTTTTTCCACTGAAAAGCAGAATGTTAGATGAAAGATCTGCCAGTTTCAATTTCCAGGTTGCTAACCTTCCTGTGATTTGGTCCTGAAATGTGGAAAGCTGTGTATTTAGTGAAGGTATTTCATATGAATAGGAACAGTCAAGATGGTCTTATACCTGCTACTTACAAAGCTAGATGGAGGTTCTCTACTGAGAATATAGAATAATAGAGAAGAATTTCCTCAACCTACACTGTGCAATCCAGTAGAGCTCTTTGGACAGGGATTTGGAAACGAAAATCTTCCCTTTGAGATACTTCACCAGGTCATCAAAGTTCTTTCGTTAAACAAATAATTCTTATCCNCTCTCATCTATAAAGACGTTACTTCTTTTTTTTTTTTTCCACTGAAAAGCAGAATGTTAGATGAAAGATCTGCCAGTTTCAATTTCCAGGTTGCTAACCTTCCTGTGATTTGGTCCTGAAATGTGGAAAGCTGTGTATTTAGTGAAGGTATTTCATATGAATAGGAACAGTCAAGATGGTCTTATACCTGCTACTTACAAAGCTAGATGGAGGTTCTCTACTGAGAATATAGAATAATAGAGAAGAATTTCCTCAACCTACACTGTGCAATCCAGTAGAGCTCTTTGGACAGGGATTTGGAAACGAAAATCTTCCCTTTGAGATACTTCACCAGGTCATCAAAGTTCTTTCGTTAAACAAATAATTCTTATCCAAATGCTTTGGAATATTAAGCCTGTGCTTAGGAAAAATGGATTCGTGTTCTCCCTCCTGAGGGCTGGCTTGAAATGTTCTATAGAAAGAGAAACAGAATCTCTGTATTATTCTGTATTTTCTCCAGTAAATCATCAGGAAAACTGGAGAGGAGGGGTTGCTTTATAGAAAAACTATATTCTTGTTCTCTGCTAAATCTTTCTAAATACACAGAGTTTTTTCACCTCTGCTTCAATAAAATGAAGTGTTGAAACTTCCACTGAAAAAGCCTTTCAGATATTTGTCAGGAATTTCAGGTTTTTTAAGCAAAGGAATTAAGTGTGAATGAAAAATTGTTGTGTGTCCAGCCCTGCAAAGGGGAGATCAAAAGTGGCTCAGCTGTCAAAGGGTTGGTGAAGCCAATGGTGGTTCTCTGCATTTCTGCAGCCACGAAGTAAGGGGGGAAATGGCTCATTGCATACGTCAGGATGTGAAGGGGAATGGGGGTGTGGATATTTATTTCTTGAACCCAGGAGAATTCACAATGAATTCTACAAAATCCCTCCCTGGGATCCATTTCCTATGGCTCTATTTTTGTACGAGTCCTAGGAAAGCTTTTGTGTGCATAGGCTTGACTCAGGCTCTTTGTGGAAGACTGATCCAGATATAAAAATGAGTATTAAAACTGTCCATTCTGTACAGGAAAGCTAGCAGGGGGAAAAGGAAAGGAAAAATAAAAAATAAAAGGAAANATGAAAAAACCCACCTTCTATTTGAGCTCTGCAGTCGTCAGAAGAGTGCAGCTAAAATTGAGATTTTAGTTTGAACACATACTGTGCTAATAAATGGTCAGCTTAGAAGCATTTCCTGTTTATACTCCGTGTTAATAAGCATCCATCACCCCTGTCACATCCAGGGATCCCAAATTCAAATGTCAAACAAAATGTAAGAGGTCACACATTTTCCTTTGCTAACTAAAAGTGTAATTCATAAATATTATTGCTACCAAACTCTCCATCTACAGCACTTGTTTAGAAATATGCACATGTAATATAAATTGTGATTAAGTTAAATGGGTATATTATTTCCTGTTTTAAGGGTGAGCAGCAGCATGAATTATGTTTTACTCAATAGGCATTTCAATAAAAACCTATAGCCTAACAAGCTGCTATCATACAGTTCAGCTGCACATGAAAAGGGTCTTCTGATCCAACCTGGATATTTAAGCTTTCTCTGTCTCTCTCCATTTCTGGTGATGCATAGAAAAAAAAAAACAAAACAGCATTTCATCAGCTCAAAATCTCTTTTTTTTTTTTTTTTT